>JAJAGP010002237.1:0-126855 GCA_025084515.1 Ancistrus triradiatus
TTATATATATTTAAATGTACTCACTGGCTACTGCATTAGGTACACCTGATCAGCTGAAACTACAGCAGCTCAATGCACTTAGGCATGTAGAAATGGTCAAGATGACCTGCTGAAGTACAAACCAAGCATCTGAATGGGGAAGAAAGGTTATTTGAGTGACACTGAGCGTGGCATGGTTGTTGGTGCTAGATGGGCTGGTCTACTGGGAATTTCACACACAGCAATCTCTAGGGTTTACAGAGAATGGTCTGAAAAAGAGAAAATATCCAGTGAGTGGCAGTTCTTTGGGGACATTGCCTTGTTGATGCCAGAGGTCAGAGGAGAATGGCCAGACTGGTTTAAGCTGATTGAACCAGGGTATTCAGTAGAGCATCTCTACATGCACATGTTGTACCTTGATGCAGATGGGCTACAGCAGCAGAAGACCTCACTGGGTGCCACTCCTTTCAGCTACGAACAAGCAACTAATGCTACAATTTGTATGGACTCACCAAAATTGGACAATAGAACATAAGAAAAAATGTTGCTTGGTCTGATGAGTCTCACTTTCTGCTACGGCATTTGGATGGTAGGGTTAGAATTTTGTGTAAATGACATGAAAGCATGGATCCATCCTGCTTTGTATCAATGGTTCAGGCTGCTGCTGCTGGTGAAATGGTGTGGGGATATTTTCTTGGCACACTTTGAGCCCCTTAATATCAACTTAGCATCATTCAAATGACACAGCCTATTTGAGTATCGTTGCTGACCGTGTCTAACCATTTATGACCAGTGTGCCTATCATCTGATGGCTACTTCCAGCTGGATAACATGCTATGTCACAAAGTTCAGATAATCTCAAACTGGTTTCTTGAACCTGACAATGAGTTCACTGTACTGAAATGGCCTCCACAGTCACTAGATTTCAATCCAACAGAGCAGCTTGGGGATGTGGTGGAACGGGTGATGGTACTTTAGACAAGAAATACAAAAATACCCTATGAAGTTAATTACTCAGAATCAGAACACAATCGTACATGCTTGGGTTTGCCTTAGCTGTCCACCACCTGCCAGTGGAAGAAAAATGGTCAGTGTCTTCTACTTTGGGAGGAAAAACGACGGAAAAAGACTGCTACTTAACCCACTAACAATACCATCCAGTGTGACACTACTGGCCACTCCAGTTACTAATGCATATATAGGTACAGATCAGAATGTCCATGTTGCCGACTTTATTTGGATATGTATTTTTGTTCAGATTAAATTTGTGTGGAACACAATAGCTTTGAGATGTACTGTAACTGAGATGTATTTTGCAACACGAACTACATGATGCTGTCTGATTTACTTATCTGAAGGTTTGTAGTTGAAATTGAAGATGATGGGTATTGAGCTTCTGTCCTAATCATGTCTTTCTCAATTTCCAGTAACACATTTAGAGTGAAGAAGTCACCAAAGAGGTCAGCTCTGTCAGGTCAATCTGCTCAGGTGAGATTTCTCAATGTATGTGCTGTATGTGCTGAACTCAGGGACCTCTGCATACTTAAAACATAAAGTAGAATAAGGCTGAATCTCTACTCCCTATGTAGTGCACTATATGGAGCCTAGAATAATAGCATTTACACCCTTTATATTGCAGTACATATCAGATCATAACGAGCCTTTGTGTCTTTTTGATTTTGATTGATTGAAAGGTTTCTCATCATGTACACATTAAGCACTGCACTTTCCCCATCCACACTTGGAAAGTGTTATTTTGAAATGCAGCTGGGCATTTTGTTCTTTTACATGACAGTTGTACATCTATTATCTCTGCATCTCTCTCTCTCTCTCTCTCTCTCTCACACTCACTCTCACTCTCTCTCTCTCACACACACACACCATATTCCTGGAGTCTGCATGTCCACACCGTGTCTGCATGGGTTTACTCCGGGTACTCTGATTTCCTCACACAGTCCAAAGACATGCACTAAGTTAATTGATTAAGCTCAATGTAACCTTGTGTGTGCGCGTGTGTGTGTGTGTGTGTGTGTGTGTGTGGCTAAAATGGCCATTGGTGCTAAAAGTACTTCGACTTCGAAGTAAATCCAATGAACTGAAGTAAACAAATACACCATATTTCACAGGATCCCTCAAATGACACCAGAGATGATCTTGTGCAGGACCATGCCACGGATGAGGAGAAACTGGCATGCTCCACCAATCAGAAATGGGCAGCTAGACATGACCTACAAGTGGAGCTGACATCTGACATTCAAAGCTTCCCTCAGCCTTCTGACCTCACATCCTTTGTCAATGAGACCAACTTATCTGCACAGAGCCATGGTGAGTTAGACAAAAAGACAAAAGTGTGTGTGTGTGTGTGTGTGTGTGTGTGTGTGTGTGTGTGTGTGTGTGTGTGTGTGTGTGTGTGTGTGTGTGTGTGTGTGTGTGTGTGTGTGTGTGTGTGTGTGTGTGTGTGTGTGTGTGTGTGTGTGTGTGTGTGTGTGTGGTGGTGTGTGGTGTGTCCTCGGGTGCCCCCCCCCAGCATTTCGGGCATGGTTCCATGTTTACTGTGCCTGATTTTGGACTGACTGCCCTCTTTTTTTCCTTCCCCCACCAGTACCGATACCTGATGTTCAAGCATTGTTTCAGCTACATTCAGTCATGGCCGAAAGTGTTGGCATCCCTGAAATTTTTCCAGAAAATGAAGCATTTCTCCAAGAAAATTATTGAAATTACACATGTTTTGTTATACACATGTTCATTTCACAAAAAAGCAAATTTGACATAATTTCACACAGAATTCCAAAAATATGCAGGACAAAATTATTGGCACATTTTTCAAAATTGGTGGTAAATAACTTTGTTTCAGGCATGTGATGCTCGTTTAAATTCACCTGTGGCAAGTAACACATGTGGGCAATATAAAAATCACACCTGAAACCAGATAAAAAGGAGAGAAGTTGACTCAGTCTTTGCATTGTGTGTCTGTGTGTGCCACACTAAGACACTAAGCATGGGGAACGGAAAGAGGCGAAGAGAACTGCCTGTGGACTTGAGATATAAAATTGTGGAAGAATATCAACAATCTCAAGATTACAAGTCCATCTTCAGAGATCTTGATGTTCCATTGTCCACGGTGCGCAACATAATCAAGAAGTTTACAACCCATGACACTGTAGCTAATCTCCTTGGATGTGGACGGAAGAGAAACATTGATGAAAGGTTGCAACGCAGGATAGTCTGGAGTCAAGTTCCAAAGAAATTCAAGCTGTCCTGCAGGCTCAGGGTGCATCAGTGTCAGTGCGAACTATCTGTCGACATTTGAATTAAATGAAACTCTGGCAGGAGACCCGGGGAGGGGGACAGAGATATAAAAAAGCTACACTGCAGGTTGCCAAAATGTATGTGTGTAAGCCAAAATCCTTTTGGGAAAACTCTTATGGATAGATGAGACCAAGATGGGTCCTTTTTTTTAAAGCACATCATTCTACCCAAAACGGAATGAGGTCTACAAAGAAAAAAAAAACAGTACCTCCAGTTAAATATGGTGGATGTTCAAAGATGTTTTGGGGTTGTTTTGCTGCCTCTGGCTCTGGGTACCTTAACTGTATGCAAGGCATCATGAAATCTGAAGATTACCAAAGGATTTTGGGTTACAATGTAGGGCCCAGTGTCAGAAAGCTGGGTTTGTGTCCTAGGTCATGGGTGTTCCAGCAGGACAATGATCCCAAATTTACTTCAAAAAAGCACCTATAAATGGATGGAAGCAAAGCGCTGGAGAGTTCTGGAGTGGCCAGCAATTAGTTCCGGATCTAGTCTATTGAAACACCTGTGGGGATCTTAAAATTGCTGTTGGGAGAAGGCACCCTTTAAATATGAGAGACTGGGAGCAGTTTGCAAAAAAAAGAGTGATCCAAAATTCCAGTTGAGAGGTTTAAGAAACTTGTTAATAGTTATAGGAAGTTGATTTCAGTTATTTTTTTCCAAAGGGTGTGCAACCCAATATTAAGATGAGGGTGCCAATAATTCTGTCCGACCCATTTTATTTGAGTTTTGCATGAAATTGTATAAATTTTGTCTTTTTTGCTCTGTGGTGTGTGTGTGTGTGTGTGTGTGTGTGTGTGTGTGTGTGTGTGTGTGTGTGTGTGTTATTCCAATGCACACAAAGCAAATAAACATTTCTATAACAAAACATGTGTAATTGCAATAATTTTCTGGGAGGAATACTTAAAACAAACAAAAAAAAAAAATCAAAAACAAAAATTTCGGGTGTGCCAACACTTTCAGCCATGACTGTACATACATTTGCCACCACTGCTTTCGACCTCTATGGCGTCATGAAATTGCACAACTCTGCAGAGGGCTTTTAATTTGAAGCGATGAACAGAGAGTGAAACGAAAGTGGAGTGAAATTGTGCCCAAAGGAGAGGGAGAAGACGGGTAGAGCATAGAACAGAGATGGGTAGATTAACTTGAGTTAAGTTTAGATATATTTTACAGTTGAAAAGAACATTCTTTACACAATGTCACACATGCGCAGCGGGCATGCACACACCAGTGCTTCATGACTCCAAGCACTGTTCAGTTCATAGTCACATTGCATTTTTGCAGTACTAGATTAATTTAAAACCACAGAATGCTTAATTTTTTTTATTTACACAGAGCATGATAAGTGATTATAAACCCCTTTATTTTATTTTATTTATTTTTTTATTTAACACTTTAAGGAAACACTGTCCAGTATCTGCTGATACCAAGTAACGATACCAACTCACTACTCAATAGGTGCCTATAAATCTTGATATTTATAGCGTTCCTCTTTTTATAGATTACTGTGCCTTTATTTTACAAAGAGGCATTTAGCAGAGGCCCTTACCCAGCGCAACTTACAATTGATTGAGTCTTACAATTCAAGCAATTGTGGGTTAAGGGTCTTGTTCAAGGAGCCAACAAAGGTAGCCTGGCAGGGTGGGATTTGAACCCTGGCCCTCCTGGTCCATAGTCCAGTACCTTAACCACTAGGCTACCACAGGCCTGCTTGTAGTATTTATTGGTTGAGTTTGAAAAGTTTACGTTTCAGCCACCCCTCAAAATACTGCCGTTACAGATTTTGCAAGAGGCATTTTGCTACTGCTCGTCTTAAGCGAGAAATAATCCAACATCATGGACATGCTGCTGGCTTCAGTTAAGCTTCTTCTAGTGGTGCTTCATGGTATCGGTGCTCTCTGTTGCCGATACTGACACCTTGTGTCAAGTCAAGTCAAGTCAGATCTATTTATATAGTGCTTTTTACAATGGATCATTGTCTCAAAGCAACTTTACAAGTTTAGATTATCTCCTAATATCTACGTCCATTCCCAAATTGAGCAAGCCCAGGGTGACAGTGGCAAGGAAAAACTCCCTGAGTGTTATAGGAAGAAACCTTGGGAGGACCAAGACTCAAAAAGGGACCCAACCTCCTTGGGCGGCGTAGATGATAAATCTAAGAGCGAAACTAAAGTCATGGAGTCAAAGTTCGAATAAAATGTGAAATATGCACATCGACATTAAGTGGCCCGGGTATGATGGGGCTGGAGCTGATGACGTAAGCAGCTTGAGTGGAGCTGCAGCGGATGAACATCATGTGTGGGGCTGGAACTGGCACTGGAACACAGCTCGGAGAGAAAAGTGTCAGTATCGGCATCGATACGGTATCGGTGCAACACTAATGTTTAAACTATTTCATGACAATTACTCTGAAGGAACAGTTTTAAGAACTGTTTAAAAGAACACAATGGAATATCTGAGTAAAATTCAGATTTTGAATCAACTATAGTGGTAGGGACTGTGGATTGTGGATAAGGGTCTGGACTATGGACCAGGAGCTCCAGGGTTCAAATCCCACATCTGCCTAACTGCCACTGTTTGGTCCGTAAGCAACTTCTTAACCAACAATTGCTTGGATTATAAGGTTGTAGCAGTTCTAAGTCACCCTGGATAAGGGTGTCTGTAAATGCTGCAAATGTACTTTTCTGAGAATGGAAAATTTATGTAGTTCTCCAGTTATATAGTCAGCTTCAGAATTGAGGGCACCACTGGATACATCACGTCATATGACGACTCAGCCCCAACTTTGAGGAATGCTAAGACTTGGGAGCCTCTGGCAAGATGAAAACTTTGTCCTCTTGTGGCAAGACACAGTGTCTAATCAGACCACACGTGTAATCATTTATATATCTGCCTGAGACAAAACTTGTTAGTGAATGTGTATGGCAGTGTTCTGTTGGTACTGACTCTGTTTTAATTCAAAATGAGAAATGCTTATTTGATTGCATATCAAAGCACACCTAACTGTTTGTTCTAACCCGATCCATCTGTGCCACTCTCAACCACCAGGTTGGCACATGCTCTGGATGACTAAGTGGCCTTTTTCCTTTTTTGCCTTTACAGTATAATTAGGGCCTCTGTTAAGGAATATTAATGCTTTTAAGTGTTTTTCTTTCTTATTTAGTTCTGGCAGTGCAAAATAAAAAAATAAAAAATTTGTTCCATATCAACAGTACACAGAAATACTGGTAACAGTCCCAGCCACAATTCCCAGTTAAACAATTTTATCAAGTCCATTCATATACACTGATCTGGGTCACAGCTGTAGCAGTAGGTGCAGTGTGTATATCTGTATGTGATTGTTAGTTGTGTGTGCTTATCTAACAGTTGTACTGTTCTGACATTGCCCTGCCTATGCAGTCATATAACTGATTGTAAGTCCAGAGGCCAAATTGTCTGGTTCAGAGCAGGGGCGTTGGAATCAGATTCATTCACCTATTACTCTGCAGTCCTTTGAACTCACACTATTGTGTTTGGGTTATCCTGGTGTCTCTGTGTTAACAGACTATGAAATCGAATACATGGAGAAGACTGGAACCTCCACACCAGTAAGTATCTTAATCCAGGTTAGTCTTATCAAATTTGTAACAAGCAAATGAATGATGTAGGACCATTCCACTGAAATACCTGGTAATTATGGAAACAAATCAATGTCATCAATCAGGAAATAGCTTGGGGACAACTTGCTTGGGGATAAATTGCTTGATATAATGGTTCTAAAACAGAAACACTGCATGAACTTTATAATTAAAAAAAATCTAGAATCCATGAATATACAAATTAGAAACATGTTTAAACAGCTGCGATAGACTCGTGTTGAATAGCTTGTAATTTCGTACTAGAATGTGGCTGGCTCACAAATGCCATAACTTTTACAATAACTTTTACATTAATAATATATTTGATGTATAAAGATATTGCAGCCCACTGCTGTAACAGTTTTCACTTTTGTCTAGTATGTGCTCTCAGACTTCCAAATGTATTTAATAAACGAGCTTTAATAAAGTTAAGGGTAACTTATTTGATCTGGAGCAGTTAATCATTAAATGCTTTAGAGTTAAGTATGCTCTATTCCACTTTTGTTCATGTGATAATCTGATCAGCGTGTGTCTCTGTTCTCTAGCCTCTATCAGTAAAAAAGCCCTCCCTCTACCTAAATCTGGACTCGGTCACGGAGAGTCCAAAAAAGAGCTTGAATATGGATCACTCTGGACCGAACTCCCCTTGTACAGGGTAAAACACACTAACATGCATGCATATCCAACTTCAGATTTTATTTTGCTATTCCACATCCTCTGTGCATTTCTCTCATATTGGTGCATCACTGTGCAGAAGTTTTGAAGAGATGGAGGCGAAGATATCAATGGAGGGGAAATCTCCTGTGCTGCCCTCCCATGGAGCTACAGAGACTCTCCCATCTGAGAACATCAGAAACAGTGAAGGGCAGCCTCAGAGGCGGACACACAGTAGCGAGCAAGGTCGATTGGTCAGTATGAATGGACAACTTTAAGTTACTTCATTTGGCAGATGCTTTATACATACCACCCAACCCTACAATCACTACCTCAGTGCCTCAGCCATTAGCATGACATGGCAATCATTTAGATTATCCAATATACTTTTTAACCACATGTGATGCTGTAGAGCCATGTGGGTCCACATGAGTCTCTGTACATTGTATATTGTGTTCCTCAGGGATACATATCTTTGTGTTTTTTGATTAAACCTAACTGTTTATTTGAAATCTATTTTGAGCCCTTCCTTTAAGAAAATGTTGATTTCATCGATCTGTACAGCAGTTTGGGAGTTTGTGCAAGTGATTTTCATTTTCATTTTCATGTCTTCAGTTTAACGCTATATGAATTCCAGTCCTCTAGAGGGAGACAAAGGACGTCTTCTCCTGTGTCCCAGAATACTAAACAAACCCTAACTTAAGTTGGCAGGAGACCTCATTGACTTTGACTGTGCTTGCATTACATTACTGACACCCACACACTTTCCTCCTCTTATCCCCCTCCCACTCTGGACTCCATGACAGTCCCCCTCTCAGGGCCCTGAAGATTCCACAGATCTGTCGCTCATAGACAGGCTAAATGAGTCACCCGCCCCCCTCAGCTACCTGGAGCCTGACCTGGCAGAGACCAACCCCACTGCCTTCGCTCACAAACTGCAGGTGTGTAGAAAGTGCCCGCAGTGCCCATCTACCCTGATTCTACCCCTCAGATCCCTGCTTCTAGTCTGTGTGGCTGAGTGATGTGTTTCTAATTCCACTTCATAATTATTTCTGTTTATTCCTGTAGACCCTTTATCAGTATATGTCATGCTGCTTGTCAGGCAAACAAGCTGGTTGCAAATGGAGCACTGTAAATAAATAATGCATTTTGTTGTATAAATGTAATCAGTCAGAGACATAAGACATAACACTGTTTAAAAATTTATTATTTCTGATTAAGAAGAGCTGACTGGACAGATCTCAGAAATAGTACTCATTTTACAGTGCAATGTTCATGACATTTAATCAATATGGCTAGCAATAATATGACATTACCTAGTACTTGTCAAAGTTGTCAGTAATGTAGATGTTATATAGAGCATATCGAATGTTCTGGTTTCTTAAACCAAAAATTCCACTAATTTTAATAATTATAATCAACCCAATCTTTACCTTGAGTGTGCTGCCCATCCATTTTAGGAAGACTTTAGATGTGCATACACTTTATAAACTGATAAAGTGTCTATAGGTTTTTCTCATTGTGGTCTGTATTTGAACTTTGCTTTACTTCGGAACATTTTTTTTTTTCCTTTTTTGTAATTTTCAGGGCCGGGGCCAACTCAAGCATAAAGTCTAGATTCCAGCCACATGTATTAATCTTAAATGATTAGATCATTACTTTTATAATTTAAATTTTTGTCAGTCTTCGTTTATTTCTATTAACAATACAGTGAAGGCCAAAAGTCTTGAATTTAATGCAGTGTTTGTTATTACAAATCATACAATCAACATAACATATTGATCTTAACATATTGAAAATCTCTGAACAAAGTACATACATTTTGGAATTTATTACTATTGGCATGTTTCCCCGTTTGCTGTTATGACAGAGTGCATTTGAACTGGCATGGACTCCATAAGTCTGAGCAAAATCTGATGATGCATATTATCCCAGCTTAACTTCACAGTATTAAAAAGAACATCTTGGGATGTTACTTAAAGGTTGGCTTTCTCTGTTTTCAAATGCTGAGACAGGTTAGCTGAATATACCAAATACTAATTTATTTTTTATAAGGTTCAACTTTTTACTCAAATTGTTGTTCTGAATATTGATTTAATACTGCTGATATTATATTGTCTCAAATAAAAAATAAAAAAAAAAGCTAAACAGAAGCATTTTCACTAATGGTTTCAGACTTTTGGCCCCTACTGTATATTGATTTTAGTTAGTTGTAGGTTTAGGGGCTATTACTGTTAATGTACGCATTATGCACTGTGCTAAAATGGGCAAAATATGCTTGTAAGCACCTTACACCTGAATGTGGAATCATAAGTTTTTCTTATTTCAGTATATATTTTTCTGTTGTTTAGCTGTAGATATTATTTAATTGTAGCAAATTAGTTGTAGTTTGTATATTTTATAGGGTTTGTTTTTTGTTAACTTTTAAACTTTTGTTAAGTCTTGAATTATGTGAAAGTCTTAAACAGTGAGAGATTATATAAGACAGATGTTTCCAGACGTTTGGTTCATCTTAAGGTCAAGGTAAGGGCCTTTTAAACACCTGAACTATTTATGCCGTAGTGACTGACTTGGCCTCGGCTCTGATCCTCATGATGTAGCACTGTTGTATGTGTATGTCTAATACACCATATGAGTGTGTGCTGTATTCATAGAGGTGTGTGTGTGTGCGTGTGTGTTTGAGTTTGAGAGGTGTGTTTTACTGAACTCAAGTACCATAAGACATGAGACGTTTAACCCCTCTCTCCCTCCTCGCCCAACACCCTTTCCTCTCGCGTTGCTCCCCTTCCTTGCTCTTCTTCCTACTTCTCCTCCTCCTCGGCCTTCCTGTGTGGCCTAGGAAGAGCTAGTGCTCGCAGCCTTGAGGATTGAGGCGCTGCAGGTAGCCCAAAACATCTCTCAGAGCCCTTCTCTATCCACTGTTTCCCCTCAGGTATTACACCGTGTGTAAGTGCGCGTGTGTGTGTGCGTGTGTTACGGATGTGGGTGTGTGCGTGTGCGTGTGTGTGTGTGTGTACACTTTCCATCTGCATTAGCAGAGTGTGCAGTGCTGTATATGTGGAAGCATGTGTGAGTCCCTTACTGCATCCAGGTGTGAGTGCATACCCACATACTACTACCTCAACGTACAAGACACCCAACACTCTCACATTCACCCCAGTGCCTGTCATTTGATATTTTAACCTGGCTCCTGCTCCTTTACTGGTGCTGCTGTCTCCCAAACCAACACCTTCTTGAGAGAGAGAAGGGTGTACGATTTCTTTTAGTGCTTTGTGACAATCCTGCATGCTTGCCCAGTGCTAAGGATCAATGTGACTTGGGATGCTTTGCTGTTATTTAGTTTATGAAGGACCCTAGACCTAATTGAGTTATGTGTTTTGTGTCTACAACCTGATTTTTCTTGCTGCTGCTTAATTCCCAGTCACATTCATGTCAATTTTTGATACCAGCTGACTCCTTACTGGAATATAGCAAACATACAGGCCATCTGTATGTCTGCCCCAACACTGCTAGTGTAATACTACATGGTGCTGAGCTTTGATCCGCTTTGTTTATCATGATTTTTGATTGTGACCAGCACTTGTTATTCTGGAAATGTAACCATTTGTAGCAGGACACTCTCGCTCGACACACACGCTCTGTTCACAGCATTCTAGCGTTTTCTCCCTGCCATATTTATATTCTTGTCCTGCATGCTTCACAGTCTCGACTCAGACAGCCCAGTAAACACCGCAGGAATCTCAACAGTTCTCCCACAGCTAAAGTAAGAAGATTGAGAGAAGTCAGTCTAAACAAAACTAGAATTAACTCTTTCTCATGAAGTTCTCTCTCATTCTACTAATTATAATCAAACCAATCTTCACCTTGAGTGGTGCTGCCCCCATTCCTTTTACTGTTTCCCACTACCCAGTAAACTTTAAACAATACAACAAAACAAAAGTACTGAACAGAACACCATACAACAACTATTCCCTTTTGTAACTAATTAATGTTTGTTTATTATACACAACCCTTGAAACCCAGACATTACTGGTTTGGACTTTATTTCCTAATGCATTGAGTTTTTTTATTATCATGTTTGCCATTCATGGCAGGAATGCATGGAGTTTTCATAAACTGACTTTTTTAACGTCCAATTTATACTTGACGTTTTGCGTCAAGCACCAGTGGTATTTTTGACCTTTTGTGATTTATGCGCCGTGCAAAAAGCAGTTAATCAGTTGGTTATCAAAATTCACGTTACTCTCCCACATCTCATGGTTAATTGTAACGTGAACTCATAATCTGTACCTTAACATCCCCATTCTTTTTATAGATGGTATCTGTTTTTAAATGAACTTTTAACTTTTCCCCTTTTCCCTATACTTGTCCCCCGTTTTTTACCAATTACTGTGAAAATGCTACTGGCCAGACTGTACTTTTGCCAGCACTAAAAACATTTTTTTTTCCGAAAATTAAAACCATTTTGGCCCGCAATCTACATACGCTTCGGAGGTTGGTAGAGATCTTAGCCTTATACTTTTTTTTGTAGACAGTGGGTTGTAGATAATTGCACTTAGTTGCAAGCTATGCTGACAAAACTTGTATTTAAGAGTAAATACATCTAAAACTTATGCAAAAAAGTGCATTGCTGCCTAATAACAATCAACATTTTTGTTGGTATTGTTTAAACCGGTTTCACACGGATTTATCTCTGCTTTTGGCAAGGATGATGTATTGTGGTACTACAGAATCAGGACACATCACATAACAACACTCATAATCTACAATATGTTACACCATCCTCACACTGTATGTGTCAAAAGTATGAGAACTTTGAGCAGTAGACTGATTATGGACATTTTTGTGTGCTTTGTGTAGAATATAAAAATGAAATTAATTTATCTCTGTCACAAGAGGGCACCCCTGGTCTACTCATTAACTGACACAGTCCCCCCCAGACCAAAGGAACTCTGAAACTCAGAAGCCTCCAAACTCAGGAACACAATCAGAATTGAAATGAGATCCAGTATTGAGACTCCGTGCCTAACACCTTGGAAGCCTATATGGATGCCAGTACAGAAGTCAGTATGGAACTCGGTGGGAAACCGTGCTCTACTAATTGAGCCTGTTTTTATTCTAAATCTGGTATCATGAGGTTTCTCAGTCATATTTGACCTGTATATCAGGTTTTGTGTTGGCAAGGAGTCTTGTCATTTCTGGGTTGCTTACTGACTTTCAGGGTGTTGGCCAGTTGAGAGCTCTGGACCTGTGTTTTTCCCTGTTTCCGCTTTATGGTCCTTTGGTCCGGTTTTGCCGACCTTATCCCCCCCCCCCAAAAAAATCGGGTTCTGTTCTGTCCTCCATCCCGTGTGTTGAGTTTTGGCCTCTGTTTGTGTGTGTTTTTCCCCAAACCTGTTTCCCTGGCGTTGGAGAGAAAAATCCCCTGCCCCCCAGGAAAAGCTTTCCCTTCCGTTGTTTTTCCCAAGTTTTTTTAAACTGTCTGGAATAGGCCTTGGATCTTGCAGTGTGGCAAGCCCTCTTGCTGTTGTTAGTAAATTTGTTGTGTTACATACTGTCACCCCTTAACGGTGAAATAACACCCCCTCCGCGGTTTTTTTTCCTCCGCTAAAATATATTTATTTTCCGTTCCAGAAGGTAAATTGTGGAGAACCGAAAACAACGGTTTTTTTTCCCATAAGGAAATAATGTAAATTGAATTAATAATCCGTCTAACTAGACCCTCCCAGAAAAGAATCCACGCTGTATAAGGAAATTATATGCCCAACACATGAAGTTTGTATTGTTACAAGGTTGCTTCCCAAATTGATTTATGATGGGGGGAAAAAATTTTTGTGAACAAAATCCCTCATAAGTTAAATATATCATGAAGTTTATGATAAATGTTTTTTTGAGAAAACCGATGAGTTTAAAAATGATTGTTTGGTAAGCAAAGGCTATAAGTGTATCTAAATCATAGCCAGAAGCCTATGATAGTTAAATTATAAGTAAGATCAAATGGTTTTTTAAAATACTTACATTAACATACATTACCACAACATCTTTGTTTTATAATAAAGTGTTGAAAAGCTCATGTTTGATTTTAAATTAAAAATTAATTGATTTGAAAGTGAAAAGTATAACAATAACACTTATTCCCTAATTGATGAACTCTGGGTGCCTAGCATAGCTTGCTAAGCTAACTGCAGCCTGGTTTTCCCTTTGAGCAATTCAATTTTCTGTTTTTTTGCTTTTTTTGGTTGGCTCTAAACCTACCTTTTTATGACCCATGGAGGTTTAATATTTTTGCACTTAAGATACAGTACGGGTACATGTAAACAAATACAGAAAAATCAATAAAAAAATAAAGAGGTCCTTCTCTGAGGGGTTTATTGCGAAACATGAATCCTGTTTTGTACTGAATCCTGAAAACTCTAGCCTTTTGGGGTGAAAGTAGTCATGGGGTGCGCGGTTTGTCAACCTCCCCGTACATGTTTAGCCAAGTTTGGTGCCAAGTACCAAAGCAAACAGTGAGACTGAGACAAATTTTTTGTTTCCCCGTCAAAAATGCATCATAAAAAAACTGAATTTTGATGTTTTGATTGATTTGTGAGGTGGGGTCAAGAACCAAGGTACCCCCCAATATTTAGCCCCCTAAGATAATAGTTTTTACTTACTTACTAACTTTGTAAACTAGAACATTTATTTAAAATTTCTCCCCACTGATGAATCAGTGGTCCTGACATGCCCCTATCTGTGCCCTTCTTCCTGTTTTTGGGTTCAGGATTTTGCATGCAGACACAAACTGGCCCTGAATCTGAAGGAGATAAGGACTGGTCAGGGCATTGCAATTGGACTAATGTTTTGTCCGGACATGATTCGCCTGCCACCACTGCCCATCCTATGACAAGTAGGCACAGACCCCCTGCCCAACCTTTTTCTAGGAGATCAGATGAGAGTTTTTAAACCTGTTGAAATCTAAAAATAATATCACCCAACCCCTGAGGGAGGAAACCGTGACACCTGAGGTTACAGTGGTTTATCAACAGAAGTGAGTACCAATAAAACCCCTTTCCACACATTTTTCTGAAGAGAGATATTTAAGTATATCCTTTTCATGGGACCAACAACTGACAAATGGTGCCTTTTGACGCATGAAAAAGTAGTCCTGGTGTGCAGTTTATATCACAGTGTCAAATTTTATATATATGTCTTCCCCTCAAATTAACTCCAATATAAACAGCCCATTAATGTCCCTAAACCCACCGGCAAACAAAAGTGAGTACAAAACCCACCTTAGTGAAAGGTTCCTGAAGTGGTCAGTAAATTTGTTGGCCACCCATTATTTTTCCAGACCTGAACTTGGCCTTACTCTTCCTCCTGGGCATGGAGTTTAAACCAGAAGCTTCATCAACAGTTTGCCACTGATGCTTTTTCTTTTTCCACTTGGTTCCATGACGAACATCATGGAGCTGTCAGAATAATTTGAGACTTTGGTGCTCTTTCCATCTTCCTACTTGAGGATGTTCTGCCAAGAATGGTTTCTGGTTGGGTTTGGTCTGGGGGACAAATGCTTGACCAGTTCCATCCACTTTACCCTCAGCCCCCCTTTCTTTCAATAAGCAGTGGTCCCATCGTAGAGGTGTTTTGAGGTCCCCCATTTTCCATGCTGGAACACTGGCCCTGCGACCCAGTTTTTTCCGGAGGGAGGGAATCATGCTCCTGCTTTCAGTATTTCACAGTTACTAACATATGAAAAGTTCCGTGGTGTTCCCTTCAATAAATTGTAAAACTCCCCAAACACCTGCCCTGCCACTCTGGCCCAAGCCCCCCAGAACCCATGGCCTTTCCCACCACCATGCTTTGACTTGTAAAGGCCAGACACACTTATCCTTTTGTTTACCCCTCACCGGGATTGCCCTGCCACACAATGCTTCAAGAACCACTGATCATGAAACCAAACAAATTGAATCTTTGGTTCCCCTCATCAGACCCATAGGACATGGTTTCCAGTATTCCATGTCCCTTGTTGACATTCTTCCAGCAAACTGTTTTGTGGGCCTTGTCTTTTTGTACAGACCCCTCCTCAGAAGAGTCCTTCCTTCTGGGGTGACAGCCATGCCAGAAACCATTTTGAGTGTAGTGTGTGTGGCGTAAATGGGTTTCTGAGCACTGAACGGCTGACCCCCTACCCCTCTTCAATCTCCCTGCCCAGCCATGCTTGACGCACTCCCCCCCTGCGCCTATCTTTCCACAGAAGAAGACAGCATTTGGATGTGACGCTGATAAACGTCACTCAGCCCTTCCTTTGGGGGGACGAACCACCACCTGCAGATCTGTTCGTTAGTGAACTTTTTTTTAAAACCGCTGGATTATCTTTGCACCGTGGCTGCAAGCGTCAGTTTTGAGGGTGGTTTGGCAATCTTCTTGTAGCCTGGGCCCATCTCATGGAGCGCACAATTTCGTCTTTGTTTTAGAATCCTCCAGAGACTTTTTTGCCATGAGGTGCCATGTTTTGGAACTTCAGTGGGACCAGTTTTTTATGAAGAGAGAGAGTGTGGAGCTGTACTATACAAAATTGAAACACACTGCCTTTACCTAATGCACACCTGTTGATGGAACCCCTAGAGCTCTAACAAAATCACATGACATTTTGGAGGGAAAAAATGAACAAGCAGTGCTCAATTTGGACATTTAAAGGTGTAGTCTCTTAGGAGGGGTGGTACTCCACTTTTTGTTTTGCCGGTGGGTAGAAGACATTATGGCTGTAATTTTGGAGTTATTTGAGGGAAGAATAAATTGACACTGTTATATAAGCTGCACACTGACTACTTTTCATTGTGTCAAAGCACCATTTTGTCAGTGTTGTCCCATGAAAAGATATACTTAAATATCTGCAGAAATGTGAGGGTTGTACTCACTTTTGTGATACACTGTAGGTTGGAATCACTGTATCCATGTGGGATAGCCTTCCACTTCCGAAAAGTTGAATTTGTGGATTGGCTAATCAAAATTAACCCAACTGTAGGAAAGTGGGTGTCCTTTCCTCACCCTGTTCTGGGTGTATTTCTGCCTCGTGTCCAGTGTTGTCGTGATAGGACCCATCAGACCCATCCTGACCCTGATCAAAAGGAAAGAATGAATGAATTACTCCATTTACTCTATGATATGGATAATACATGATAATACGTAATTACTAAAGCTTTTATCAGTATTAGTAATTAAATACACAGTTGTGATGTAGGAGCTTGTCAGATTTTGCAGAGGGTAATGCATAATGCTGAGACTTATCTAGCACTTAAGTTCACGATTAAAGCTTAATCTACACTTTCACATAATTGTACATAAACAGTTGACCATTTATGTCAATCAATATACTTTTAGATGTTTTTCCTGTCAGCTTTGTGTAAATTAATCAGTTAAAGAGGTCTATACAGAACATTTCTTTCCACAAGAACAGTCATCTTCAGAGTGGTCTAATAGTATTATCATAAGTGCTATGGCCAGCATTGCACCCTCAGCATTGTGTGTTTGCATTCTGTCATATTGTCCCCTGCACCCTGGACCCTGTAAACCCAGGACACCTGTGAAATAATCTCCTAATCCTCTGATGGGAAGATTTAATCTGCTCAAATGAGCAGATTGGTTGTAAGAGCAAAAAAACAAACTCAGTAATTACAATGCTGTTGCTATTCCATGTAGGGTTGTGGTTAAACAGGGGACATACAAAGGCAAACTTCTGAGTTACAGTCATGGTGTGGCTCAGTTTGCTCACAGAATGAATCCATTGCATTTTTCTTGGAAAATAGGCTAATCTCTGCAATAATATTGAATGTTGATTTCAATTGTGAAAAGTCATACATTTAGTGATATTTGAAACCACCAAAGGTGGCACAGCCGTTTGCATGGTCACCTCACTGCTCCCTGGTTCGACCTTGACCTCGGACTCCGCCTGTGTGTAGGCTGCATGTCCTCCCCATGTCCTCTGGGTACTCCGGGTTCCTCCCACATTCCAAAGACGTTTGTTAGGCTAATTTGTGTTTCTAATGTGCTCTTAGTGTGTGAGTGTATGTGTTCTACAATGTACAACTGTCAAATTAATCTGAATAATTGTGATAATTGTTGTGTTTTCAGTAGAATAACTAATGTAATTCTAATGCTTATTTTAGTCGATAGGCACTGGTTGTTCTTATGCACTAGCTCACCTTGGTGGTGACCCATGTTCATGTGGAGAGGCTGGTTGGGGGATAATAAGCCGGTACTGCAACAGCAGCTCTCTGATGGTCTGATGTCTCGTCCAGGGCATGCTTATTCCTATGTTCCTCTTGTATTAACTGAGTCTTCAGACCCCCTGTGACCCAGGGATAAAACGTGACACAAATTTTTGTCAATATGTCGAGCACATTGCTTTCTAATATTTTTTTTATCCATATTTATCTTTTCCCAGCATGCCACTAACACATGGGTCATTCTTTTAGAGTTCCTCTTTTCCCTAGCCCGGGTCCAATCACAGTTGTACTCTGTGAGCAGCTGCTTCTAATCATTTTGCTTTAAGCTTCACGAGCCATTTAACTAAAGCTGAATTGCAGACTGAAGCCTCATCCTAACTGCATAGCGCTTTTAAACCTGAGCTAAACTCTTGCTGTCATTGGCGCTATGGCTTTACTATGTAGAACATCTAGAAGTTGTGCTGCCTCATGGCTTGGTTCCGAATCCCTCCAGTATGAGTGTATGAGTGAAGGGTGCTTACATCACTGAGGGGACAGAATGAAGTCCTCACCCATTTCTTTCCTCACTCCTAACACTTTTAATCTCTCCACACCAGGAGAAAGATGTGGCCTCCTCTGTGGACAGTGGTGTATCCAAAAGCTCCCTATACTCCCGGGTGGGATACAGTGAAGCAGAAAGCCCGTATCTACCCCGGGACCTGGACCATTCACTGGGTATAGCAAGAGAAGAGGTAACTACATACATTTCCCAGTTATGCACAAATATTCCAACGTTGTCTAATAATTTAAAATACCACATTTTCTCTGACCGTGACAACACAAAATGTTAATGAATGACCATCAGATATCTAATCCTGTATCCACTTGTACTGTCAGGCTCTAAGTTTAAGCGATCATTAGCATAGTGTTTTGTCTATGCTTATGAAAGAGCAGAGCAACTGTATTCAAATTAAAAGGAAGGAAATATGGTGATCGCCATGGTGGGAAGCATAATATTTTCACTATGACACATCTGTCTTTTGGTTGCTGTTAGATATTCCTTCCGAGCTATAATGAAAGAGATGTTGCTTGTTGCTGTTAGTAGCTTTATATATTGGGATATATTTTTTTTTAAACGTGCTCAAGTGGAAGTGCAGTCTGTTACGCTAGGCCACCAATGCAGTGATCCATGTTTGAATCAAGGCGGAACAAGCATCCCACAGGCATGACTGGGCCTTGCCTGACATTATGGGGGTCAGACAAAGGGATCATTCCATGGCATTCCAACAACGACCCCAACCCAGCCCTGCGCTGGCTAAAACTCCATCCATAGTGCATGTTTGCCTGTAATCTGTGAATTCCAGAGATAAAACCTAACCAGGATAAAATTGTAAATTACCGTTGCTTTTAATAGCCTATTGCTTTCAAGAAAGTGTTAACTGCATTGCAAATATTAGCAGTTTAATTTGCTATGGAGAACCACTTACTTTAGGTAATGCGCACATCAACCATCTGATTGGTGGAAAAATGTGATCTCAATGATTTTAACTGTGGCATGATTGCTGGTGGACTGGTTTTAGGATTTCTGTAACTGCTGATCCCCAGGGATTTTGACACACAACAGTCTTTAGAGTTTACTCACAATAAAGAAAAAATCATCTACCAGCAGTTCTGCAGATGGAAATGTATTGATGATAACAGAGGTCAGTTGAGACTTACCAGACTGGATCTAGTTGAAAGAAAGGTTACAGTAATTCAGATGACCACAGTTTTGGTGAGCAGAAAAGTATCTCTGATTGGATCTCAAATCTTTAGCAGACAGCTCACATTGGCTTCCACTTCTATCATCTAAGCACAGAAAGCTGAGGCTTCAGTGAGCATGGACTCACTAAAACAGGGCAGCTGAAGACTGGAAAATGTATCCTTCTCTGCTGAATACCACACAACTTGGGTCAGAGTCTGGTGTCAAGAGCATAAGTGCTTGGACCTAGCCTGCCTTGTGGCAACAGTCTGAGATGCTTGGTAGTGGTACAATGGTGAGGAGGTTGTTTCCTTGCCATACTTTGAGCCCATTTATACCAATCAGTCACTTGAATGCCAAAGCCTAAAGTATTGTTGATGCTCATACCTCATAGCCACAATTTACCCATCATCTAATGGCTACTTTCAGCATGATAATGCATAAAGAAAAGTCATCTCAAACTGATTTCATGAACATGATAATCGATTCAATCTGTTACCGGCTCTGAATCGAACAGGACAACTGTTGGGATGTGGTAGAATGGGAGATTCACAGCATGAAAGCGCACCTGAAAAATCTCAGAGCAGAACCTCAAAGGAATGTTTACAACACCTTTTGGAATCCATATCACAAAGAAATTAGGCTGTTTAAAGAGCAAAGGAAGACCTTGGCCAATATTACATCCCTGGCAAAGATATGGAATCAGAACTAGAGATTTAGAGGGTGTTTACCCAGCTTTTTTACTTTATAGTAAATAAACAAACCAATATAAGGACATGTAGATTTTCTTCAGGCAGTCATCCTTGTATATCTCATTATCTCAGTGTTCCAGCATCATCTTCTTAGTTGATACAGACTTAAGATTCATCACTGAATCATCTAATAAACAAAATGAAAATGTTATAAATGGAAAAGTACAGGTAAACCAAGGAAAACGTCAAACCATCATGATAGAAAACTCAAAGAAATATTAAAGAAAATGCAATCAACTTTCATCCAATCACCAATAATCCACACTCCATGATTGCTTGTCCTTAGATCACTCTTTAGGTTTTAGTCCTGTATTTTGTTTGGCTTTTCTATCGGCAAATCTCATTTCTATTTGCCAAATTCTTACAGTTGTGTCACAAACATTCACTCACGTTTGTATCAATTGTTTTTCTTTTTTCCATTTGTTTTGTTTGCATTTTCTGATTTAAATGCATGTTGCTTTGAGTTTTCTATTCTACTGGTTTGAGGTCTTCCTTGGTCTACCCATATGTTTCAGTTTATAACCTTCCCATTTTGCTTATACTTGCATCAAATGTAAGACCCAGTTGATTGGGAATCTGCTCAACATGCCACTCTCTGCACTGGATTTCCTCTTAGAAGGAGTTTTTGTAACCCTTTTCATTGCTTCAATTGACGATTCTGTTGTTAGGGGCATGTTTTCTTTCAATTACCCTAGTCCAACCACTCATTAAGGTCTGTAAGCGCTCCCTTTAACTGCAGACCAATTAGCATTTTTAGACTTGTGTCAGCATTTGTTTTAGAAATGCATATTACAAGTTGATTCTATGATATTTTTTAAGTTTAAGTTTTTCTTCTACTTGATCTGGAAAAAAATATACCGTTAATAAAAATCATTTAATTACACTTTTTATTTAGTTTCCCAAAGCCAGTGTGTTTAGCTATTAAACAAAAATGACTTTATATGTGTGATTTACTTATTTCCTACAAATTAACAGAGCTGGATGAACATCCTGTATATTGCACTAGCTAGGTACTATCATCCCAGACCTGACAATAACTAGAACCCTGAAGTTGCTAGTGACCTTTATACAGCAATTTGGTGATTTGAGGTGAAAACAGATCAGGACAGGGCAGCACACCTGTACCATACCTATGGTTATGTACTGTCACTTGCATCAATAGGTTGTTGCCAAGGAAAAAGAAGTGCTGGAGTGGCAGAAAAAGTACGAGGAGAGTCGACAGGAACTGGAAGAGATGAAGTAAGGCTGTACTGAAATTCATTGCATTTAGTTCAATATCTGCTGTATCTCTGTGATATGCAACTACCTTTACTGTATGTTTGATCAATCTACAGTTTGGGCGCTCTCAAAGTTTTTTTTTGTAAATTTTCAGACCCTAGAAGGCAACCAGTAAAAAAAATGAAGTGGGCCAAAGGCAGGGGATATGAGGAAATTAAATAGCTGGCGGATTCTACTTTATTATACACAGAAAAATACTAAAGGATTTCTTACATACAGTGGTACCTTGGTTCTTGTTGTTAATTTATTCCAGAAGGCTTGCTGAGTACCAAAAATGACGAGTGCCAAGCAAATTTTTCCCATAAGGAATAATGTAAATTGAATCGATTTGTTCCAGACCCTCAGAAAATCAACACTGTATAAGGCATTATATGCTTTAATGGAGTTGTGTTGTACAGGTGCTCCCTGATTTACTAAGGGGATATGTTGCGACAAATTCATCATAAGTTAAATGCATCATGAACCGAGGAGTTTAAAAAGTGTTTGGTAGAGCAATCTATACTGTATCATAGCAGGGCTTATTTTATAGTAAAGTGTTGAAAAATCTCATGTAATTTAGTGGTGGAATGGACTGAAAGTGAAAAGTAAAAGCAAAACACTTACTCTACTGGTGAGCTCACGGTGCTAGCATAGCTGCTAATGCGAACTCCTGCCTGTTAAGTTCCTGTTTTCCTTTCGGTTGGCTGTCAGTATAACCCTTTTTAGATCTCATGGAGACCTGGGAGACCATATTTGCACTAAGAATACAGTACAGTTAATTTAAAAATAAAGAAATACACAATGAAAATAGCAGAGATTTTCAACAGCTATTGTGAATCTGAACCACTGAATCAAGAGTGTACTGAATCGAGTTTTGGTTTAAGCCAGTCACGTGGCTCAGTTTAAGCAAGTTTTGGGATTTACTGTGAAAAGTAAACTTTTGAGTTGGTTGTGGCTCAGCGGTTAAATATTTGGACAACCAATCGCTCTATGAAGCTGCCAAGCTTGTGCAAATACCTTACACCACAAATGCTCAACTCGGGTGTATGTGACTCTGATGTAAATGCAATTGTCTTGTAAAACCCAAAATAAAATGCATGTTTGAAAAGTATAAGAAATATTGTAGCTCACCAGTTTATTTTCTATATAGTCTTTTCTAAAACTCCACTTGCATTTTGTATCTCAGTAGAGGTGCCAGGGTATGGTAGCAGTGACCCAATGTGAGATTACTGTGTAACGTAACATATAATTGAACTGGATGACACAATTTTAGACTAGAACAAGGTTACAATCTGAGCTTCCACTTAACTCAGCTTAGGCCTGGCTCTTTTGTTGTGGGGGTAGGGATAAGACAGCGACTTACTTTGTTAGAATGATTGAGCTGAGGATAAGAAAGTCTTTAGGAGCTAAGGGGAAGCATCCCTAATCCATCTGTGCTGACAACCTGCTTTTCCCAAAATAAGCCATCCTATGGGCTTTTCCCAACAAACTACAACTGCAGCACAGGCAAAGATCTATAAAACAGGGGCACTGATTTACCCATGAGTTAAACAAACCTGCAGTTTATATATATATATATATATATATATATATGTATATATATATATATGTATATATGTATATATATATGTGTGTGTGTGTGTGTGTGTGTGTGTGTGTGTGTGTGTGTGTGTGTGTGTGTGTGTGTGTGTATGTATGTATGTATGTATATGTATATGTGTGTGTGTATATATATATATATATATGTATATGTATGTGTGTGTATATATATGTGTGCGTGTGTGTGTGTGTGTGTGTGTGTGTGTGTGTGTGTGTGTGTGTGTGTGTGTGTGTGTGTGTGTACTTCAAGCAATGATTGCACTAATTGTGTTGAATGTAACTTATGAAATATTTGCTCTTTGTAGGAGAATAGTTACAGAGTATGAGAAGACCATTGCACAGATGATTGGTGAGTATGTACGCTGCAATCTGTATTGCAGCTTTGTTGTCATTTTTTATTTTTTATTTTATTTTTTTTGTACAAATGCTATATTCAAATCAGTGCAGAACTGTACACACGCCTTTTTGACGCGCGCATTCACGTCACACCTTTTATTGCATATAAGAAAAGTCCCCACTCCCCTTCCACTTTAACTGTTGTTTTAAGTCACTGAAATATTTTACTTGCCTCATTAAAATCTGAAAATGTAATGCTGTTTTTTAGTGGTTGTAGCCAAAATCATTGCAGGCATATGTTGAGGTTTTTGGATATTTCTTTTAATATGTAATCCTAGGTATTGTCATGCTTTGAGAATGTAATAAAGTCTTCATTTTGTTTCCACACCTCTGGTTTTATATTGTGTATATATCAGCTCCTGATTTGACATTTCACTCTCAGTTCAGCTTAATTTTTTATGTTTTATTATTAATAATCATGCACTGAGAATGAAGAATCAATAATACAAGTCTAATTCATTCAGTTGTTTTGTTCTTGACACATTGATGGAAGCAGGGGGCTTTCTATTTAGAACTGAACACACATTCTCCCACATGTCACTTCCTACAGGCTCGACTTAACACAATCCCTTTTTTCTTTTCTGCACCTTCCTTTGCACATAAATACCTGATAAACCAATCAGGCCTGCCTGGTAAGTAAAAGGATTGTTCTTTTTGTCTGTTGGTTTTGCCTACACATCCGGTAGAAGAGATGAGGTGTAGTTTGTCCATCCTTGTCTCTTTTCATCATTCATTTCAGTGTCTTTTCAAGTTGCTGTATTGGAAATAGAGATTTGCACGGTTTTGAGATTGAGCAAGTTGGACTGTAATTCTTATTAAAGGGCAGGCAGACTTGCTCTGAATAAACAAATATTCTGTGCTCAACGAGGTTGCAGTTAGCAGTGTCAGATGATACTGATCGTAATGTTTACATTGAAGTTCTTAACCTGACTTGGCACTGAAGGTAAAGTACAGTTGTGGTCAACATTAGCGTCACCCTTGATTGTTTAGTATATAAAAGCTAATATCTTCTGTGAATATCTTCAATAAGTGGATATATACTAACTTTGTACCATTAGAATATTTTCGTGCCATGTCCAAATATATTCAACAAGAAGTACACCTGTCAACATGCATGTAGTCATCTCTAAAAAGAAAAATTAAAGAAGACACACAGTATATGACATGGGTAGGATTAAAGGAACCCATTCTTAATACTTGGTTACACAACCTTTGGTAAGATTGACAGCCTTCGAATGTTTCTGTAGCCATCTGTGAGCTTCCTGCACTTGTCTGCTGTCAGTTTCTTCCACTCTTCCAGTGCAGTTCTCTCAAGCTTGTGAATGTTTGCAAGATTTTGCTCCTCCCAAAGATTTTCAATTTGATTGAGATCAGGACTCCCTGCTGGCCAGATTAAACTTGTCATTTTTTTCATGAACTATTAGTGCGTAATTTTTGGATGTGTGCTTTAGGTCAAACTCATTTGGTTTGGCTAGTTTTCCTACACTTGGGAGCACATTTTGGTGTAAAAAGCACTGATAATCATTTGATTTTATCATTGCTGTAACACATTCAAGGCCCCCAGTCCTGTAGGCAGCAAAGCAGCCCCACAGCATTATGGATCCTCCACCATGTTTTACTCTAGGTACGGTGCACAGTTCTTTATAGGCTTAGTTTCATTGTCTGTAAACATAACACTGATATGCATTGCCAGTGAGCTCTAGTCATTTGTACAGAAGGACTGGTTTTCTAAGTTCAGTCACACCACTTAGATTTATCATCTACGCCGCCCAAGGAGGTTGGGTCCCTTTTTGAGTCTTGGTCCTCCTAAGGTTTCTTCCTATAACTCAGGGAGTTTTTCCTTGCCACTGTCGCCCTAGGCTTGCTCAATTTGGGATTGGACGTAGTTATTAGGAGATAATCTAAACTTGTAAAGTTGCTTTGAGACAATGCTCCATTGTAAAAAGCGCTAATATAAATAGATCTGACTTGACATGACACCACGTATGCCTTTCTTGAAGCAATAGGTTCCTCCTTGGCCTTCTTGTTAACCACAACGGTATAATAATAATGTTGACCACAACTATATAATGCCATGTTCCAGATGCCTTCCAAGAATATCAAGTGACTATCTGCTCACTAATGTTAAATCATTCTGCCCAATTGCCTGTTCAGCTTAGTTTGTCAAGAAAATGCAGTATGATCTGGTTAAAGCAAGGACTGAAGAAAGTGAATGCAGTATTTCATTGCCACATTTGTAATTTGTGACTAATTAAAATGCCTCATGGCGTTAAAATACAACAATTAAATTACAAACTGACATTAGTAAGGGGTCAGTGTCTTCAGGAACTAAGAATTACTCAGCTCCGTAGAATTAGAAATGTATCTACTTTGTATTTGTCAGAAATTACAACCAAATAAATAATGAGTTTGCAAGCAGAAGGACAATCAATATAATTCTAGCTATGGCTCAGGCTGTTAATGTGGATATTTAATTATGTAGACAAGTCATAAAGTAACCCACATGACTACAGCCTTATTCAAATTGATTTCACCTATGGTAAAATTACATGTTTAGCTGATAACTAACCTCAGCAGGAACAAAAATAAATACATTTGCAAATGTATATGCATTACTTCTTTAAAGCCTATTGGATAACAAATAACATAACATTTGACATATATAAAAGTAGCATGCCTTTGCAGATGATCCACTAGTGTTTTGTATAGGGTTTCTGAACTTCTATGCAAAAATGCGAAATCTATGCAAGAGTCTCTGAGGTAAGTTGAGGAAAAATGAGTCTCTGTTGTGGTCTCATCTGTCATTCTGTGCCTCTCTGGTTGCCCGTCATTTAATGTTTGTCTCGTCTGCATGCTTCAGAGGGGAAATGCGGTTGAACAGATTGTCATCAAATATTAGTGATCATCATTAGTAATGCATAATGCATATCATATTTTCCAGCTCTGAGTCCATTTATAGTCCCTCTATTGTTATAATTCCATGTGGGGATTTGATAGTGTGGAATTGTGTGACTGTGTGACTAAGATTTCATCAGCTGTATTTAGCAGAGAGGCTTTCACATCAAGGATTGAATTGTTAGGAAAATAAGCTAGGATTTATGATGTGGGGACTTATATCCATCTGTTTGTGTGTGTGCTATGGTAGAGGATGAGCAGAAGGAGAAGTCCCTGTCCCATCATACCATCCAGCAGCTAATTCTAGAAAAGGACCAGGCTCTGGCTGATCTCAACTCAGTAGAGAAATCTCTCGCAGATCTTTTCCGTCGCTATGAGAAAATGAAAGATGTTCTTGAAGGCTTCCGCAAGGTAATGTGTCAGCCATAATCAGTAAGCTGAGGTATGCTTATCAATTTGAGGATTTTTAAAGTATTTGCAGTTAATGCATTTATAAGTGGTCAAGGTATCTTATAAATACATCTGCATTTAATCCCATTCAGTATTATTAGACATTTAATCAGATTAGCATGAGTGTAAACATAACCAGTGGGGAGAATGTTTGGATATATCCTAAATCACATATTTGGTTCTGCTATAAATAGTATGTCAAAACGACGGCCAAACCAGTAGTGCTTAGGCATACTGCAGTAACATGGGGTTTGGACTTCAGCCCTCATCTCCATCTCGTTTTAATAAAATTCAGTCAGCATGGAGTGGTAAAGCATCTCAAATGCTGACTCATTAGCACTCAGCAACTTGAGAGTAAATGTGCTTCAGCTTGCAAGCTCGCAAGAATACGTAACATTATGATTTAAATATTGGACTGTATAATGTATCTCTCTGTATGCAAAACCAAGGCAGGCAGCTAAAAATAGTAATGCACTTTAATGTAAACACTTCAACCTAAACTATCCTAAAATAGGACTGTCACTGAGCATGTGAAGTAAGCAGTTTACCACCAGTACAGGAGGTGCAGTGAACAACAAACAAGTCAGTCCCAGTTGCACTACAGTCCAGTGGTTTTAACCCTTTTTATCATCTGAGCCAAAAGTTTTGTCTGTAAGATCATGCAATTGTCAGCTATTAATGTACAGCAATAATACACCAATAGTGAGTGTGTTGACATGCACTTAATAATCTGATGATAGATTACTGCAGTTAACTGATTATTCAAGTGGTCATGTATACAGCGTACTCCGATCTAGAAATCAGATTAAGAAATCCGATAGAGAGCCGGATTTTATCCCAGTAATCAGATCACTCATACCAGCTACCCGCCACTGTTGCCAGGTCCACCTATTTTAAAGATTTTGCCTTATTTGGCCTATTTTTTTCATGGGCTGTCACGGGTCACAGGCAACCCAGGAATTAAAGGCATTGAAATGGCTATGCAACAACACTTAGTGGAGTCTTTGAAATGCAGTATACGCTCGAGAAAACGAAGAATTTGATTATTTGGTATTAAATTCATATATTTATAAGTTTATGTGACGTATTTATGTGAGATTATTGGCTGGTTGCAAAGTAAAAATCTGATTACTGCCCGAGTCATTTAAACCAGGAGGTTTCCCATTTATCTGATTACTCAAGTGCATGTACACTTGTTGATCGGATTACTGACAAAATCTGATTTTCTGCAGTTATCGGATTATTAGGTGCATATAAACGCACTCAGTGTAAAAGTCTCTGAGCTGGTTCCCCCTCACGTAGAACAGACCTGGCCCAAACATCACTGGAATCATCTAGGGATAGTTTTTGAATGGATAAGCAGCTGTGGATTGTACTGTAATTTAATTCTTACCCATCGCAGAACGAAGAGGTGTTGAAGAAGTGTGCTCAGGAGTATCTGTCTCGGGTGCGTAAGGAAGAACAGCGCTACCAGGCCCTGAAAATCCATGCTGAGGAGAAACTAGACAAGTAAGTGCAGTGCACAGAGAGCTTATTATGCCTTATTGAGACATTATTTTAATTTTATTGTCTACTACTGCCTAATGCTTTGACTTAATGGCCATTAGTCCATGGAATAAATGGCTTCTGTGGTTATAAAATCTGAATCTGTTATGGAGTAGCAGTGTTTGACTGTGGTGTCCTGCAGGGCAAATGCAGAAATCGCTCAAGTGCGTTCCAAAGCTATGCAGGAGCAGGCAGCATACCAGGCCAGTCTGAGGAAAGAACAGATGAAGGTGGATTCACTGGAACGGACACTGGAGCAGAAGGTTGGACTTGCATACTAATCCCTTTTTGAACAAGATGAGGTTTACATGGGGAGGTGGGGTCATTATTACTGGAGTACCTCAGTGATTATAGCTCTGGGTAATTGTATTGTGTAGAAATAAGCCCAGATATACTGTACAGTGGTACCTTGTTCTCGGTTCCCAAAAACGACGAGTACTGAGCTAATTTTTCCCCATAAGGAATAATATCAGTTGAATGAATCTGTTCCAGACCCACAGAAAATCCACACTGTGTAAGGCATTATATGCATTAATGGAGCCGTGTTGTGCAGGTGCTCCCTGATTTACAATGGGGATATGTTCCGACAAATCCATAATAAGTGAAATGTTTCATGAACTGAGGAGTTTAATATAGTCTATACTATGATCATAGCAGAGCCATTAACACTTACATTAACCTACAGTTGGCCAAAATCATTAACACAAAGCTTATTTTATAATAAAGTGTAGAAAAATGTCATGTAATTTAGTGAGTAATGTATTGAAAGTGAAATGTAAAAGCAAAACACTTGTACATAGCTGCTAATGTTAACTGCTCAGCCTGAAAGCCACTTTTTCTTTTGGTTGGCTGTCATTACTAACCATTTTAGGACTCACAGGGATTTATTTCCACTAAAAATACAGTACTGTAGACACTGAAATACATGATAATGTAGAATAAAGAAATTCACAATAAACACAGCGGAGCTCATCATTATTCTGAATCTGAATGACTGTGCACTGAATCATGAATCATTAATTGGGGATTTCTGAGTTTCGGCTGCAACAAGTTACGCGGCTCGACTCATAAAAGCTTAAGCAAGTGCACCGAGTACCAAGGAGTTCCGAGGTGGCCGAGAACTGAGTTACCACTCTATTTCCTTTTGAATGAATGTTGCATTGTCATTACAGGTGTAGTCAGGTGAAGTTATGTAATTTTGAGGGGATCCAATGTAGTCTTCAATTAAACTGTATTCCCAGTGTGCCCTACAGTGTTCACTGCAACACAGAACACACACTTCTTGAAGACACTTTATTTCTAGTAATAATAAAATCTAAATCTAGTTTTCTGGCACTGTTTAGAAAGCTCCTTTTTACCTGACTTGTGTGGAAAATCTATAGGTTTTAGCCATTTGCCTTGCAAAACAGCAGCAGTATGACTAGTGTTGGAAAAGTTATTTATCTTAACAGATGTATAAAACAAAAATCCCCGAGGAGTACCTAACAAACAAACAGTACTGTGTAAGCATAAACCTAATTAAACCAATAACTAACCACTACTATGTTAATATGGAAGACACTTCAGCTTATATAGTAAACAAATGATTTCACACAGTATATCTAATTACTTTTGCAGAACAAAGAGATTGAGGAGTTAACCAAGATCTGTGATGAGCTGATCGCCAAAATGGGGAAGAGCTAGCTGTCACATGTACCCTGTCCACAGCAACAAAGGACAAGATACGAACTGTAAGACAAATTTACTGTCCTACTGTGTGCTGGACAGAACCATGGATTGTCCTCAGATCTTCAACACTACTGACATTTCTCTTGAAACATATCTGCTGAGGACTAGGAAGAAAGTCTGGATTTCTCTCCACTGTAATTACTTACTGAGCATTTTGATGTTTCAATGTTCACCACTGTACCTGTAATAGGGGTCTTGTGGATGTTTTTAGAGATGTATTCCCCATCAGTAAAGACATTTTATGAGTGCGTGTGTGTGTCTCTAAGAGAGAGTAAGAAAGAGAGTGCTTGGAGTGAGGATGTGGTTAACTTTTATGATGCCATGACAGCCACTGATGGAGCTGACTGTTATTAAGTCCTGTGGTACCCTCTTTGAACTTGAAAACGCAAGTGCAAAGAAAGACAGTGTCTATATATTATTATTATTATTATTATTATTATTATTATTATTATTATAAATAATGGTATAATGCATGTGTTCAAAATCAAATATTCTGTTTTTGTGAAGAAGATGAGCTGAATATAGTTTAGGAACATATCAGCAGGTTCGATACTGTTTAATGTGCTCCTGTCTTTGTAGATAGTCTTTAGTTTTCAATGGCTTCTTAGCAGAACTGATGTGCAATTTTATTTTTGGGGATTTTATTTTGATATGTTAATGAGCATCTTGTCTTCTGTCTGGTTCTAAGGTAGCTAAATTAATGTGGATGGAATTGTCTCACTCCTGCTCTGGTTGATGTGACACAGTAGACATTTTTCTGAGGAGAAACTCTACTCGGCTACACAGCACCTGCTTACAAAGTGCAATAAAAGATGGCAATAAACTCTGCTGGCCCTCTGTGTTTGATCCTACACAATTCCCGATCTTAGATATAGATAAAGCAGTAAACTGGAAAAAAATATATTTAATGAAAGTTTTCAGGAATACATTTTTGCTGGTGATAAGATGCCCATCGTTACTGATCCAGCAGATGGGCATTTACATCAGACAGCATTATTAATGGCAGTGCCAAGCACGGAAAAGGTCTGCGTAGGTTTTACAATTGGCACCAGGGAGTATGTAATGACTCAGTTCCAACTGGTTCAATTTGGACCACTGTCAAATTCTGACTTATGTGTGAGTTATCCTGTGTGATCTGGATTTCCCCTCTTTTAATCCTAATACAATTAGGGTGAATTTAGATTAATTTGGAACAATTATTTAAAACTATGCATGTAATGCATGATCTACATTAAAATACAGTGGGGCAAAAATGTATTTAGTCAGCCACTGATTGTGCAAGTTCTCCTACTTAGAAAGGTCTGTAATTTTCATCATAGGTACACTTCAACTATGAGAGACAAAATGAGAAAAAAATCCATGAAATCACATTGTGGGATTTTTAAAAAATTAATTGTAAAGTATGGTGGAAAACAAGTATTTGGTCAATAACAAAAGTTCAATTCAATACTTTGTAACATAACCTTTGTTGGCAATGACAGAGATCAAACGTTTCCTGTAAGTCTTCACCAGGTTTGCACACACTGTAGCTGATATTTTGGCCCATTCCTCCATGCAGATCTCCTCTAGAGCAGTGATGTTTTGGGGCTGTCGCTGGGCAACACGGACTTTCAACTCCCTCCACACATTTTTTATGGGGTTGAGGTCTGGAGACCTGGCTAGACCACTCCAGAACCTTGAAATGCTTTTTAAGGAGCCACTTCTTCATTGCCCGAGCGGTGTGTTTGGGATCATTATCATGAGGGAAGACCCAGCCACGTTCCAACTTCAATGCTCTCACTGATGGAAGGAGGTTTTGGCTTAAAATCTCACGATACGTGGCCCCGTTCATTCTTCCCTTAACACGGATCAGTCGTCCTGTCCACTTTGCAGAAAAACAGCCCCAAAGCATGATGTTTCCACCCCATGCTTCACAGTAGGTATGGTGTTCTTGGGATGCAACTCAGCATCCTTTTTCCTCCAGTTGAGTTTTTACCAAAAAGTTCTGTTTTGGTTTCATCTGACCACATAATATTTTCCCAAATCCTCTTCTGGATCATCCATATGCTCTCTGGCAACCTTCAGATGGGTTACTTTGTTACTTTGGTCCCAGCTCTCTGCAGGTCATTCATCAGGTCCCTCTGTGTAGTTCTGGGATTTTTGCTCACTGTTCTCATGATCATTTTGACCCCACAGGATGAGATCTGACTCACAGGATGAATCAGTGGCTGACTAAATACTTTTTTGACTCACTGTATATGTATATAAAATGTACAGAAAAAAATCAACCTAAACTTTAAAAAGTTTAACAAATGTTTTGATAAATTACATAATTTTAGCTTTATATTTCATAGTGTGTTTGGCATGTCCCTCTTTTGATGTAATGACAGCATGCACTCAAGCTGGCATCGACTCCACGTTGATCCATGTTATCCCAGGATCATTTCACAATATTTCAAACAGCATCTCGTGATGTTACTGAAAGTTTGGATTTTCTGCCTTCAAGTGATCCTATAAATGTTGAATGGCGTTTAGGTCAGGTGACGGAGGATTAAAATCCATAACAGTCGGCACTCTATGATCTTCTCTGCTCTTCAAGTGGTTGCTCCAAAGCTTTTGGGTTATTATCGTTAAGGTTTTTATCCTTTTCCACAAAGATTTAAGCTACCATTGTCACCTGTAGTCTCTGACTTTTGAACCCATTGTTCCTCCAGAATCTTAAGTTACTTTCCCCATTCCAAACAGCTGAGATCTTCAGCGCATCAGCTGTTCCAGAAAATTTGCAGCAATTGATTTTCCAGGCTTCAGTTTGGCTGCCCACTTTCACTGTCAATGCAGAAGGACACCCACAAACAATGACACTGATATATGGGACAGTACACTCCGAAAGGAAGATTCTGAAAAGGATTTTGCAAGTATATCTTCAAGTATCTTTTTTTTTTTTTGCTGGCCATCCTTGGCCATACTTGAGTAAAGGATTTGGATTTCAAGGAGAAAACAATTCATTGTACTATATGAAATGTCAACTATCTCTACCCAAGTCAGGAGAAATATTGGCATTTAAGAATTCCCTATTAAACATCAAAAGCCACAGTGGTAAACACAACGTGTTCCTGCTTTTCTAACCTTGTTTGCCATGCATTTATTAATAAAATTAACTTCTAGCTGTGTTAACTGCTACTGTGGTTAATCCTACTACACATGCTAACAGAGATGTATTATTACGATTGATACTTCAGTTTAAAAAAAAAAATCAGTCACTTGTTTTTTCTCAAGTATGCATTTTGAGTACTTTATACAACACTGTGTCAGGCTCTTTGGTGTCTGTGTTGTAGTAAGCAGAGCTGTGCGTGGCCACTTGGTCCAGGTATGATCTTTGAAGTTGTTTATTTTATTTTTTTATAAGCCCTACAGCTCTAAATTGCTTTTGTTTTAATTGCTTGCTTGGTTTACTAGGTTTGGAAGCTAATACAGAGCAAGGAAAACAAACAAGCTGTGAAACTTAACCTATGTTTGTCCCAGTGTCTTTCCTAAATTGCACAGGCAGTACCACCAATATGTCTTGACATACAAGTTGACAGAATTATCAGAATGTATGTACTCATTTAAACTTATTTGATGTCCCATCAAAACAATAAAACTTCGTCAGAATGTGATTTTTGGCTTTGCTGTGTTGGATTGCATTATAGGAACTGCAATGGCATGGCTTTTTGTCAACATAATTTGAATGACCCTACTCAGGCTTGTTAGCCCCTAAAATTCTAAAGCTTGAAATGTACAGCTGCGGAATAGGATGAAAACCAAATGATTTTAAATAATGTGTCTTTATTTGAATGGGCCTCAGTGGAAAAGTGGGTAATCTTGCACTGCTTCAGTACAGATGGGGTATTTAAATTAACTTAACTGTCTGATAGCCTTGGCTTGTGCTCAGAGATTTAGAAGTTAACAGCCAGCTCTTGTTCAATCCTACCAGCCCAAAGACCAAACAGCAAACATGAGAGCTGTTCCAGCGCTGCCTGTTGCATGGCCTCTTGTTTGTCCTCCTTTCTGCTCACAGTGGAGTAACACTGTTCCTCTTCTGTGCTATTTCAATTTCTCTAATAGTTTTATCTCACCGAGCACGACTGTCTCATAATCTTTTCAGTCTAGACTTCCATCTGTTGGTTGGCTCGAGCAATCACTTTTTAATCTTTGCTCTTTTTTCCTTATGTGTACTGTTTGTTAACCTAACTTTCTTCAGAACTATTAAATTGCCTCTCCTGTGTTGCTCAACTGCATGAAATTATTTACATTTTTTTTTATTTTGGCAATGTGGTAATGGACTGAAGGGAGCAGAAAATCCAGTGCTAATCAGATTGAGTAGGGAGTGAACCTGCAGAGCTGAGCGCTGTGTTGTTAATGGAAAAAAAAAAAGTATTTATATTGACCATTTCCTGACAGAAAACATTTTCATCTAGTTTCAGAGATTTTGAAATGTAAATGCAATAAGTGTCAGGTTTAACAAGCTGTCTCTAGTTTAAGCACATTTATTCCATCAAATCTCAATTTAATAGACTACAAAGCCAAAGAAAAGTAGTGGTCTGTATATAGGGTTTATTGACTGGGATACACTGAATGTTTAAAAAAGCTGGTGCAAGGTAAATGTTATACTGTACAGTTCATAGGAAGAGCTTACAGCAGCAGCGGGGGGGGCTTGAGGCCAGTTAGGAAATTACAGTGGTGTTTGTTGAAATTTTTGTGAACCCATTAAAATTTTCTATATTTCTGCATAAATATGAGTTCACACAAGTCCCTAAAAGTAGAGATAAAAAAGAACCCAGTTAAACAAATGACAAAAAATATTATACTTGGTCATTTTTATTTATTGAGGAAAATGATCCAATATTAAATATTAGTGGAGTGGCAAAAGTATGTGAAACCTTTGCTTTCAATATCTGGTGTGACCCACCTGTGCAGCAATAACTGCAATTAAACGTTTCCTGTAAACTGTTGATCAGTCCCTGCACAATTTTAGACCATTCCTCCATACAGAACAGCTTCAAACTTTGGGATGTTTCTCTTGACATTCAGTTCATGGACACATATCCATCCATCTACCTATCTATCTCTCTAACTTCCTACCTAACTCACTATTCCATCAATGATGCCAAGCTGTCCTGGCCCATATGCAGCAAAACAGACCCGTCTCTGGATACTACCACCACCATGTTTCACAAATAGGATAAGGTTCGTATGCTGGAATGCAGTGTTTTCCTTTCTCCAAACATAACGCTTTTCTTTTAAACCAAAATGTTCCATTTTGGTCTCATCCATCCACAAAACATTCTTCCAATAGCCTTCTGGCTTGTCCACGTGATATTTAGCAAACTGCAGATGGGCAGCAATGTTCTTTTTGGAGAGCAGTTGCTTTCTTCTTGCAGCCCTGCCATGCACACCATTGTTGTTCAGTGTTCTTCTGATGGTGGACTCATGAACATTAACATTATCCATTAGCCTTCAGTTGCGTAGAATTTACCCTGGGGTCCTTTGTGACCTCACCAACTATTACACGACTTGCTCCTTGGATGATCTTTGTTGGTCGACCACTCCTGGGGAGGGTAACAATGGTCTTGAATGTCCTCCATTTGTACACAATCTGTCTGACTGTGGATTGGTGGAGTCCAAACTTTTTAGAGATGGTTTTATAACCTTTTCCTGCCTGATGAGCATCATCAACTCTTTTCTGAGGTCCTCAGAAATCTCCTTATTTCTTGCCATGATACACTTCCACAAACGTGTTGTGAAGAGCAGACTTTGATAGATCCCTGTTCTTTAAATAAAACAGGGTGCCCACTCACACCTGATTGTCATCCCCTTGATTGAAAACACCTGACTCCAATTTCACCTTCAAATTAACTGCTAATCTTAGAGGTTCACATACTTGTGCCACTCACCAATATGTAATATTGGATAATTTTCCTCAATAAATAAATTACGACGTATACTGTTTTTGTCATTTGTTTAACTGGGTTCTCTTTATCTACTTTTAGGGCTTGTGTGAAAATCTGATGATGTTTTGGGTCATATTTATGCAGAAATATAGAACATTCTAAAGGGTTCACAAACTTTCAAGCACCACTGTATGAGCTGGTAGTGTTTACTTATAACTCATAAGATTATAACTGCTTGCACATTGGGGAAAACAACACTTTTCATCTAGCTTAGTTCTATGCTCGGCCCTACAGAGAATATTAAACAATACAGCTTAGTCGTTGTTGGAGTTCTGCTGCCAGTGGGGTTGACAAATGATAGTAGGCTGAAAGATACACGAGTCATGCATTTAATAAGAAATCACCTTTTATTATTTTAAATACAGTGGGGGATCTTATCAACAAGTGTCCACACCTTAGTGTAAATGGGATAAGAGCTTGCAGCATTCCTCTGCTCAACACATTTAAAGTTTATATAATATCAGTAAATAACTTGAAGGTTATTGGGGACTTAAATGTATTTGGGGACTGGTGCCCAACATATTACAAATGGAATAGATAAATGTTAGATAGATTAGATCTTAGATGGATGTAATCATGTAAATAAATAATGCCAGTCGAACCATGTGAATAGTCTTAAATATGGCTGTCATGATGAGGCGGCCAGAAGATGGCGAGAGACACCATCTGTGATGTGTCCCATTGTGCTTCCCGTAGCCAGCTGCCTAATTGAAGCTGGCATCTTTATTCTATTTATGTACTCCATTTGTTTTGCTCTGGTCTGGTGTCTGGTCTGGTCTGGTCTGGTCACCTTTGCTTGGTCGGGTCTCTGTGGTCTCTGTTTCCTCTTCTTTTCATGCTTTATCCTTTGCTTGCTTGTTAGCCTTTCTGATTGTACCATCTTTGTAGTCTGTGTTATATGTTTAGCTAGTCTTGCTTCTGTTTAATTTGTGTCTGTGTAAGAATATTAGGATAACATAGCATTAGCCGTGCTAGTATGAGTGTACAGTGGTACCTCGGTCATTAATTCATTTCAGATGGCTAGTTGACAACCTAAAATGATGAGTAATTATTCCTATATGGATTCATGTAAATTGAATTAGTCCGTTCCAGACCTCCAGAAAATCCACACTTTATAAGGCATTATATGCATTAATGGAGTTGTATTGTACAGGTGCTTCCTGATTTTGGAAGGGCATATGTTTCTGACAAATCTATCATAAGCTAAATGATAAGCCAACATCTTTACCACAAAGCTTATTTTATAATCAAGTGTTGAAAATCTCATGTAATTTAATGAGTAATGGATTGAAAGTGGAATTTAAAGCAAAACACTTAAGTGTTTGATGAACTCAGGGCGCTAGCGCTAATGACAACTGCTCAACTGTAAAAAGTGGACTGGAGGACTTCTTTTGGTTAGCTGGAATAATCAACCATTTTAGGACCCATGGGGACTTATTTTGATATTCTTAATACAGTACTGTAGATGTAAAAATGAATAAAAACATGATAAACACAGCACAGATATTCACTGAGAAAGAGCTATTGCGAGACTGAATCCCTGTGTACTGAATTGTGAATCATGAATCAAGTTTCAGCTGGAACAAGTCATACAAGTTTAAACAAATGCACCCGAGTGATGATGTCTTGTACTGGGACTATCAACCATAACACTGGGATTCACAAGCATACAACCATACAAATTATTTTTGGGTGCTAGAATAGTACACCACCAACTGCATTGGTCATTATATGCAAACAAAATATTTGTCAAACATATAACTTCCATTCTAATATGTGGTTATATATTGTTCAACAGACATTTTCTGTTGTTATCATGTATGTAAGCTAGGAGTTGATAAACATGTATACAGTATACATTGCCTACAGAAGATCATCATACCCAGTATAAAGTGAAAACAAATTCCAAGAATCCTGACAAAATAGTCAAATTTAATTAGTAAACAATCTGGTATGGATAAGTGATCAGGTCTTTAGATTAACCATTACAAAGTTGCTCAGGTACTTAAAATTTGACTTCCAGATCACACATTGTTTTATAGTAAAACATTTTGCATTAACATTTTTGCAAATAATTTACTGCGGCTGGAAATCTGCTTAACAAAGGCCTCCTGGACAAAGAAAGGCACAAGTTACAAGAAGGAGAGAAAAAGATACCAACTGAAGTGAGTATACATACCCTCTTGAGTACCACTGAGAGCATTATTAAGAAGTGGATAGTGTCTGGCCAAACCTCCAACACCTTTCCTAATTTGGGATGACTTTCCAACTGGGGTGTGACAAGTCTGTATGGTTTCCGTGAATGTCCAGCATATCACAAGCGTTACACAAAGCTGGCCTGTGTGTCTTGGGTGCAAGAAAGAAGTCTTCCTCTGAAGAAGTGTCTCTTTTGTTTTCAAATGTCCTATGAGAAAGGTTTAATGGTCAGTACATGAATGAATTTATGGAGCAAATCCAGTTTTGCAAAACCAACCTTGGCACACACCAACCCAAAAAATACTATTATTGTGAAACATCCTGGTGGCAACATTATGTTTTAGGAGTGTTTCTTCACTTTGGACTTTAAATTGGTCCCTGGATTGTTGGGAAAATAGATGTTTCCAAATACAAACTCGCATTCTTGAAGAAAACCTCTGCTAGACACTAAAGTGAGGAAGTAGTTCATGTGTTCAGCACTACAATGACCATAACCCACTGCCAACATACAACAGGATTAAAGAACGGAATGCGATGACAATCAGGTGTGAGTGGGCAGTCCTGTTTTTATATAAAGAGTCTGCTCCTAGTCTGCTCTTCACAACACGTTTTTGTAAGTGTATTCATGGCACCAACAACGGAGATTTTCTGAGGGCCTCAGAAAGATTTGGTTTTGAGGCTCATCAGGCAGGAAAAGGTTACCAAACGTGCATCTCAAAGGGGTTTGACTTCCATCAATTCCAGTTTGGCGAGGTCAACAAAGGACCCTAGGGTAACTTTCTAAGCAAACGAAGGCCTGCTCTAACATTGGCTAATGTTAATGTTCATGAGGTCCACCATCAAGAACACTGAGCAACAATGGTGTGCATGGCACGGTTTGCAAGGAGAAAGCCACTGCTCTCCAAAAGACATTGCTTCTCATCTGCAAGTTTGCCTAAAGATCATGTGGACAAGCCAAAAGTTATGGGAAGAATTTTTTGTGGACAGATGAGACCAAAATAGAACTTTTTTTTTTCCGTTTAAAAGAAAAGCCATTATGTTTTTGGAAAAGGAAAAACTGCATTCCAACCTACGACCTTATCTGTGTAACACGGTGGTGTACTATCATGGTTGGGGCCTGTTTTGTCTGCATCTGGGCAGGACGGCTTGAAATCATTGATGGAACAATGAATTCTGAATTCTGATTTCTAAAGGAAAATGTCAGGACATCTGTCCATGAACTGAATCTCAAGAGAAGGTGGGTCATGCAGCAAGACAACGACCCTAAGCACACAAGTCGTTCTACCAAAGAATGGTGAAAGAAGAATGAAGTTAATGTTTTGGAATGGCTAAGTCAAAGTCCTGACCTTAATCCAATGGAAATGTTGTGGAAGGACCTGAAGCGAGCAGTTAATGTGAGGAAACCCACCAACATCCCAGAGTTGAAGCTGTTCTGTATGGAGGAATGGGCTAAAATTCTTCTAAGCTGGTTTGCAGGGCTGATCAACAGTTACAGGAAACGTTCAGTTACTGCTGCACAGGGGGGTCACACTGCTGCCACTCACTAATATGTAATATTGTATAATTTTCCTCAATAAATAAATGACAGAGTATAACATTAGTTTAACTTGGTTCTCTCTATTTACTTTTAAGACTCGTGCGAAAATCAGATAATGTTTTAGGTCAAATTTATGCAGGAATATAGAAAGTTGTAAAGGGTTCGCAAACTTTCAAGCATCACTGTAACTTTGAAAAGATGTTCTAGGGTTGTGTATTGTCAGTATGAGATTGTGTATGGCTCTGCAAGACTACAGTTTGGCAAGTTAGAAATTAAATACAAATGTACGTATGGTAAATGGAGTCACATGATGATTACTAATATATGTCTTAAATGCACATACAACAAAAACTGCTTGTGTATGATATGTAATATTTTGACTTCCTGACAGTAGCTGGTTGAACATATCACTTAAACAAGGAAAAACAATAATTGAGACCACTTTGTTTGTTTGATGAGGTTGTCAGGTGGTTATTGTGCATATATACATATATATATATATATATATATATATATATATATATATATATATATGTATAAACCACAATTAATGCATTAAGGCTTTCAGACCTCATTTCAGAATCTATATTTTATATATACATATGCAATATACATAATATACATGGGAAATTCTAAGAAAACAGTTGTGTTGGCAGCAATAGGATATTCAAAATGAAAAAAAAAATTGATTTAAAGTCAAAGAAGGTCAGAGAGGCATCCTAAAGACACAAATATGACAAACACTTTTTGTAATTCTTTTTTAAATTTGCATGAAAGGATGTGCTGAGGGGGTGTGATGACATGTAGTCTAGAGAATAACCCCAGAAAAAATACTATATGCCATTAATAACCATTTGCAGTTGTGTGCGTGTGTTTGTGTCTGTGTTGCATACCTCTGTCAATAGGACAAAATCCAGTTGTATACTCACACTCGTGCTTGTAGTTTCTCATGTAATTTCCATTACTGATTTGTAGACTATTTCTGGACTCGAATATATAGTCATTAAGCCGATCCACATTAGATGAGTGTAATATCTTGTGTCACTGACTAGGTGGGAGCATTGCAGTGTTAACTTGTATGGGTTCAAACAGATGAAGACTGCAATCGCCAAGGGATCCAAATCAAGCCCGATTTATTCATTCAGATGCATGTTGCTGTTGTCAGAGGAGAAGGCGTAACGTTTTTTAAAATTTGTCTTTCTGAATATTTATTAATAGTGAATTGTGTAAAATCTATTGGACAATTCAAAAAATTGAGAAAATGGGGGGAATGGATGGTTTTCTTGTTTAGCAGTCTTGTTGGAAACGTTGACATAATCTTTGACAGAATCTTTCTATTATTTTTTTTCAGGTGGTGTCATGAAGTCCTTGCCCTATAAATCCTTCGTAACCAAGCAAACAGTCACGGTAATAGTGCTCCAGGCGTGGATGGTTACCTGCGTGCTACTCAGATGACTGCAATGTGAAGGGTCATAGTAAACACTCTCAGCAATAGGTCTCAGCCACCTCTTAGTCCTACCATTGCTTTGGCTTTTATTTTTTCACAGCTAGAGGTGCTCAGCCCGATGCTTAATGACTCTGGGAACTGGTTGCTTCTGCAGGAAAACTCAGCAGTCCCTCGTAATTTATTTTTCGCTTATTGATCACACAAATGAACCTAAAATTGCAAAACAGTACAGGCATTAGGGGTTTTGTGACCCAGTTAAATTATTAATTCCACTCAAAGACGACAAAGCCTTTGACACGAAAATTAATGTGTTAAATTGGATATTCAATTGTGTTAAAATGATGACTGAAAATTAATTAAAAAAAAAAAAAAAAAGCAAAGAACAATGGACTGGGGAATTTATTACAATCTAATTTATTTTTATCATTTTATTTCTGGGAGTACGCATCTTATCCATCCCAACCATCCTACCACATTGTGGTGAGAAAATAACATCATGGTCCTATTTTTAAAGTGCTATTTATCCATTTGTTTTGTCTGCATATTCAATTTTACCATGAGTCTATCGGAATTCCTCTATAGTCACACCTTACTGAAAATTTAGAGCTTTTTGCATTGTTTTTCATAATTTATGCCAATGTTTAAGTGTTACTCTCTAAAAACATAAAAGAGGAAATTGGCCCAATTGATTTCTTTCTTTTCTGCAGAATGTCTATCAGACCTCTGACGTGTGCTACCTATTTCCATTACGTTATTCAGATAATTTATGAATGGTATATACTTGAAGGCATACACAATTGGGCCCTGGCTACTTCAACATCTCATTTTCCTCGGAATGAATTTATATAGCTTTACACAAGGGGTCAGTATAAATTCCACAAATGTTATGGTTATTGCTCAGGCGAAAGCGTGACCTTTCAGGAGGATCGCTGAGATATAAGTGGTATATTGAAACAACACTTAGCCTAAATTTTCCCTGGCGGGGTTCCCAGCTGGACAGCATGAAATAGGGGCCCAAAACCAACAGGAAAATATACAGATTTCATTGGTATTAGCCTTGTAATTGACATCCTTAAGCTGGCTCTCTGTAGGACACATCAGAGCGAGTGGCAACATTTTCTGTTTTAGATGTGCCTTTCCCACATAAAAACTCGTGAAATGAAAACTACTTCGTTATATTTCCTTCTAGCCTGTACGAATGCTACAATTCATTTTAACGCAGTAGGTGTTACATATAATGACATTTTTGCTTTTATAATGAAGTACAGTAGATGTCAATCTGTGTTTTAGAACAGTGGCATATCAAATAGTGCTGGTCCCTCACAGCCCCTACACTACATATTGCATTTACTTAAATATCCTTTTGAAAACATTTAATTGCAATTTATGGTGGAAATTAAGTATTTGGTCAATAAATTTGGTTCAACCCAATACTTTGTAACATAATCTTTGTTGGCAATGACAGAGGTCAAATGTTTCCTGTAAGTCTTCACCAGGTTTGCACACACTGTAGCTGGTATTTTGGCCCATTCCTCCATGCAGATCTCCTCTAGAGCAGTGATGTTTTGGGGCAATATGGACTTTCAACTCCCCCCACAAATTTTCAAATGGGGTTGAAGTCTGGAGAGGGGCTAGGCCACTCCAGGACCTTGAAATGTTTTTTTACGGAGCCACTCCTTTGTTGCCCTCCAAACACGGCGAGTTGAGTTTTCACCGAAAACTTCTATTTTGGTTTCATCTGACAACATGATATTCTCCCAATCTTTTTCTGGATCATCCATATGCTCTCTGGGAAACTTCTGATGGGCCTGGACATGTACTGGCTTAAGCACGGGGGCACGCCTGGCACTGCAGGATCTGAGTCCCTCTCGGTGTAGTGTGTTACTGATGGTAGCCTTTGTTACTTTGGTCCCAGCTCTCTGCAAGTCATTCATCAGGTCCCTCCGTGTAGTTCTGGGATTTTTGCTCACTGTTCTCATGATCATTTTGACCCCACGGGATGAGATCTTGCGTGGAGCCCCAGATCGAGGGAGATTATCAATGGTCTTGTATGTCTTACAATTGCTCCCACAGTTGATTTATTCACAGCAACCTGCTTGCCTATTGTAGATTCACTCCTCCCAGCCTGGTGCAGGTCTACAATTTTCTTTCTGGTGTCCTTCGACAGCTCTTTGGTCTTGGCCATGGTTGAGTTTGGAGTCTGACTGTTTGAGGCTGTGGACAGGTGTCTTTTATACAGATAACGATGTCAAACATTAATTAATTCAGGTAACGAGTGGAGGACAGAAGAGCTTCTTAAAGAAGTTACAGGTCTGTGAGAGCCAGAAATCTTGCTTGTTTGTGGGAGACCAAATACTTATTTTCCTGCTCCTTAATTGTAAAAAACTAATTAAGGTATGGAGGTTAAGGTTAGAGTTTTGTGTAACATTAAGTAGCTACAGTAAAATTATGTCAGTAAAAAGTCCCCACAATGAGCGTGAGTGTTCACATTTGTACTGCCCTTACAGTGTCCCATACAGTGTTTATGGGCTTCAGATCAGCGGGATCCAGAAGGTCCACGTTGATCTTAGATGAAGTGTTTCCATGGCTATGAATAAATGTTTATATGATTATTAGAACCCCAAATCAGAAAAAGTTGGGACGGTATGGAAAATGCAAATATAAAAAAAGACCTTACATGTACTTTGACTTTTATATAATTGCAGGCAGTATGAACCCAGAATATTTAATGTTTTGTCTGATCAATTGTATTTTATTTGTTAATAAACATCCAAATCTGAATTTCAGGTCCGCAACACATTCCAAAAAAAGTTGGGACGGATCAATTACGGTTAGTAATGAGGTAAAAAACTGAATTTATAATGTGATGTCAAACAGGTGATGTCAGGTGATGGATGATAATAATCTGGATAATTCTTTTTGTCTTTGATCCGGAGCACACAGCATCCATTTTTTACCAAAAAAGATCTGGAACACTGATTCATCTGACCACAATACATGTTTTCACTGTGTGATGGTCCATCCTAGATGCCTCCGAGCCTACAGAAGTCGAAAAAAAGACGACGTGTGCTCTGGACCAAAGACGAAAATGACCATCCAGATTATTATCACCTACAAATCCAAAAGCCAGGCTCTGGCATGGTATGGGGTTGTGTCAATGCCATTGTCAAAGGTCATTTTCAGTTCTGTGATGGCAGCATTAATGCAGAAAGATGAGATTTTAGAGCAGCATTAATTCCTTCACGACGACATCTCTTCCAGGGACATCCATGCATTTATCAACAAGACAACACATAACAAGTCAAATCAGGAAAAGTTAGGACTGTAATATTGAAATCCCTTCCAGTCTTTCTTTGAGGAATATTGTATTTAAACATTTCAAGCATTTGTTGACAAACTGAAGATCTTCTGCCCAGGTTTGCACATCAAAGACTCAGCCTTTCCTGGATGCTGCTTTTGTACCAAATCATGATTATAGTCACTTCTTTGCATTCCCAAAATGTTTGAAATCACCGAATTCCTTAATTTTTTTTTTGCATCACTAGCGCTAAATTGGCACGTCCCAACTTTTTTTGGAATGTGTTGCAGTCCTGAAATGCAGGGATGGATGTTTATTAACAAATGAAATTAAGTTGACCAGAAAAAAGATGAAATATCTCAGGTTCAGATTGTCTGCAATGAAATAAAAGTCAAAGTAAATGTAAGGAACCCTGCATTTCTTTTGTGATTTGCATTTTCCAAACCTTCCCAACCTTTTCTGATTTGGGGTATTACCTTTATTGTCATTGCACCAGTTCGACGAGATTTACTAGGTGGTTCCCCAACATGCTGTGGTGTACGTTAAAACTATATTAGAAATAAAATGTTAGAAGTGCAGATTAAATAACAGGAATATGGTATGTACAAAATGCAGACAATATACAGTGCAAATTTACTGTGCAATGTTGATGTGCAAGTAAGGTTATGCAGTGATAATTGTGCACTGTAGCAGTCTGGCACGGTGCCACAGTCAGCAGTAATACTTAATTGAGCAGCGGTTTCTTTAAGTATATTTATAGTCCTGAAGTGTGAAAATGTGCATGTATGTGTATGTAGGTGACTTTGTATGTAGTGTATACAGTATATGTATGTGTGGTAATGTGTCTAGTCTAGCTGTTTTGGAGAGTTTTTCGATTATCAGATAATAGTGTAAGTGCAGTTGGATCTGGAGGAGTGGGTTTTGAAGTAAAAGTATAGGAAAACTAGTAGTGAAATATATTGATCTGTAGCGCCTTCCAGAGGGCAAGAGGTTGAAGAGGCTGGCTAAGGGTATGTAGACCTACAATTTGTCCTGTTTTAGGGTGTACTCAAACTGAGCACAATTGCCATGAACCACGCCAGAGCATGTTTGTCACCCCTCCATATTTTGCGCCCTGGCTAGCATTGAAATTAGGTTCACAGAAACGTGCTCTGGCATGCTTTCGTCATCATGATATGCGCTCGCACAGCACACTTCATGGTTCTACATATGTGATCGGGTAATCACATGCTTTTGTGCCTTTCTTTGGTTTCGTTTTGTGCGCGATGACACAGCTGCATCTGTAAAAAACTTCTTACCTGCAGCATGAGAAAGCGAAAATCAGTGCGCTACATAATCAGTGCATTTATTCTAAGGCTTTTTAGGGCTGTGTGTTAGCATGAACAAAGAGAAACAAAAAGTCACATAGTAAGTACAAGCATGAAGTCCGCTGTGCAGCACGAGAAGCTGAAACACAGTGCACGTATAAGGCGTATTAGGGCTGTGTGTCAGCGCGCACAAAACCAAAGAAAGGCACAAAGGTATGTGATGGATCAAGTGATATATGTACAGCCATGAATGTGTGCTGGTGCTGTGTTCATTATCGGGATGACAAAAGCCTGCCAGAGACGATTCTACATATGTACCATGCGCGAGTTCAGTGAATCCGGGCCCACCGCTTGAAAGAGGTGGGCCTGAGCGCGATTCATAAACCCGCCCCGGCATGATTTGGAGCACTCACACTACCACTTTGTGTACCAATTGCCTAGTGTGAGTATAATCTTAGTGAGCCCATGCAAATTGTACAAAACAGCTCCCTGTTCTTAGCTGACAGGAGTGGCACCCGCTTTAGTTTTCTGCTGCTCTTACCCATCTGCTTCAAGGTTCGATATGTTGTGCATTCAGAGATGCGCTTCTGCATACTTTGGTTGTAATGAGTGGTTATGTCAGTTACTGTTGCCCTTCTATCAACTCACACCAGTCTGGTCATTCTCTATCTATAGTATCAACAAGACATTTTTGCATTTTTGCCCAGAGAGCTACTCCTCACTGGATATTTTCTGATTTGGGACCATTCTCTGTAAACCCTGGAGATGGCTCTGCTTGAAAATCCCAGTAGATCAGCAGGTTGCTGAAATATTCAGAACAGCATGTCTAGAACCAATAACCATACCATGATCAAAGTCATGTAAATCACATTTGTTCCACATTTCTGATGAACAATTTAAAGTTCAAATATATATACATGCCTTGCAAAAGTATTCGGCCCCCTTGAACTTTTCAACCTTTTGCCACATTTCAGGCTTTAAACATAAAGATATGAAATTGTAATTTTTTGTGAAGAATCAACAACAAGTGGGACACAGTCGTGAAGTGGAACGAAATTTATTGGATATTTTTTTAAGATAACTTTTTTTAGAAATAAAAAACTGAAAAGTGGGGCGTGCAAAATTATTCGGCCCCCTTGCGTTAATACTTTGTAGCGCCACCTTTTGCTGCGATTACAGCTGCAAGTCGCTTGGGGTATGTCTCTATCAGTTTTGCACATCGAGAGAAAGACATTTTTGCCCATTCTTCCTTGCAAAACAGCTGGAGCTCAGTGAGGTTGGATGGAGAGCGTTTGTGAACAGCAGTTTTCAGCTCTTTCCACAGATTCTCGATTGGATTCAGGTCTGAACTTTGACTTGGCCATTCTAACACCTGGATACGTTTATTTGTGAACCATTCCATTGTAGATTTTGCTTTATGTTTTGGATCATTGCTTTGTTGGAAGATAAATCTCAGGTCTTTTGCAGACTCCAACAGGTTTTCTTTCAGAATGGTCCTGTATTTGGCTCCATCCATCTTCCCATCAATTTTAACCATCTTCCCTGTCCCTGCTGAAGAAAAGCAGGCCCAAACCATCATGCTGCCACCACCATGTTTGACAGTGGGGATGGTGTGTTCAGGGTGATGAGCTGTGTTGCTTTTACACCAAACATAACGGTTTGCATTGTGGCCAAAAAATTCGATTTTGGTTTCATCTGACCAGAGCACCTTCTTCCACATGTTTGGTGTGTCTCCCAGGTGGCTTGTGGCAAACTTTAAACAAGACTTTCCATAGATATCTTTGAGAAATGGCTTTCTTCTTGCCACTCTTCCATAAAGGCCAGATTTGTGCAGTGTACGACTGATTGTTGTCCTATGGACAGAGTCTCCCACCTCAGCTGTAGATCTCTGCAGTTCATCCAGAGTGATCATGGGCCTCTTGGCTGCATCTCTGATCAGTCTTCTCCTTGTTTGAGCTGAAAGTTTAGAGGGACGGCTGGGTCTTGGTAGATTTGCAGTGGTCTGATACTCCTTCCATTTCAATATTATCGCTTGCACAGTGCTCCTTGAGATGTTTAAAGCTTGGGAAACATTTTTGTATCCAAATCCGGCTTTAAACTTCTCCACAACAGTATCTCGGACCTGCCTGGTGTGTTCCTTGGTCTTCATGATGCTCTCTGTGCTTTAAACAGAACTCTGTGACTATCACAGAGCATGTGCATTTATACGGAGACTTGATTACAGACAGGTGGATTCTATTTATCATCATCAGTCATTTAAGTCAACATTGGATCATTCAGAGATCCTCACTGAACTTCTGCTGCACTGAAAGTAAAGGGGCCGAATAAGTTTGAACACCCCACTTTTCAGTTTTTTATTTCTAAAAAAAGTTTAAAATATCCAATAAATTTCGTTCCACTTCACGATTGTGTCCCACTTGTTGTTGATTCTTCACAAAAATTTACAATTTCATATCTTTGTTTGAAGCCTGAAATGTGGCAAAAGGTTGAAAAGTTCAAGAGGGCCGAATACTTTTGCAAGGCACTGTGTGTGTGTATATGTATATGTGTGTATGTGTATGTGTGTATATATATATATATATATATATATATATATATATATATACAGTGAGTCAAAGAGGCATTTAGTCAACCACTGATTGTGCAAGTTCTCCTACTTAGAAAGATGGGAGAGGTCTGTAATGGGACAACAACCCAGCAGCAGAACCGCTACCTCTGCCTTTGTGCAAGGAGGAACAGGAGGACCACTGCCAGAGGTAGCCTGACTGCCATTAGGTACCGAGATGAGATCCTCTGACCCCTTGTGAGACCATTTGCTGGTGCGGTTGGCCCTGGGTTCCTAATGCAGGACAATGCTAGATCTCATGTGGCTGGAGTCTGTCTGCATTTTCTGCAAGATGAAGGCATTGAAGCTGTGGACTGGCCCGCCCGTTCCCCAGACCTGAATCCGATTGAGCACATCTGGGACATCATGTCTCGCTCCATCCACCATGTCCATGTGTGACTGCTCCTGAATGTTCATCATGCCAATCAGTCACATTTGCAGCCTTGTGAACATGAGTATTGTCATCTTGGAATACAGGGTTAGGAGCATTATGTTCTTCCGAGCAAAAGGCAAAACCTGGTTGTCCAGCAGCTCAATGTGTAGGCATTGTCGTTGAAATTTAACACCCCCAGAACATCACAGAACCTTCTCCAGCTTGAACGACAGCTTGCACACAGTCTTCAACTAAGGCTTCCTGAGATCTTCAATGAACACAATGCCTAGCATCATTCACATACAGGCCAACTAACCAAATAACACATTTCCAGTCATGAACAGTCCACTTTGTGTCTTTTCACCCACTGTAACTGTGTAACTTTGTGAGCAGAAGACCATACATTTCGATATACATGCAAATGCAGCTGCGTCTTTCACACTATTGCCTTTGGCATACCCAAATGCATTCATTTCTCTTAGACAATCATTAGCATCTGCTTTGCGACCCATTTTCCACTCATTGAATGAGACATTAACTCCACTGTACCATCTCTTCTCAATCTATGAATCCCATCGCACTCCCTGTAGGTATTTAGAGCCTAATCATCCTCATGCAATACATTCTGCAAAATTACACATTCTACTAACAATTTTTCTGTCCAGGTTACCGATATGTGCTTATATATATGTGTATATATGTGTGTGTGTGTGTGTGTATGTATATATATGTATATGTATGTATGTATGTATGTATGTATGTATGTATGTGTGTATATATATATTTTTGAAGGTAGGAGGAAAACCAGGACTATGCCTTTCAACCACAATACCTGCCATCCCGTATATATATATATATATATATATATATATATATATATATATATACGGGCAATATATATATATATATATATATATATATATATATACGGGCAATATAAAGTATTGTGGTTGAAAGGCATAGTCCTGGTTTTCCTCCTACCTTCAAAAAGCATGCCGGCAAGCAGATTGGCTACTCTACATTGGTCCTAGGTGTGACTGAGTGTGATATCTGTGTGAAGTCCTAAAATAGAATGGCAGCTTGTACTGTACATGGTACATTGCACCTAGTTTCTCCTATAGTCACATCTAGGGCTACCTCACCAGGATTTTTAACAATCTTTAGTAATCAATATTTTTTACAATTAAATTTATTAATCAGCTATCAGAACATATTATTTATATTGACACATTTTTTTCACTATATTGGAATTGAAACTTGGAATCGATATGAATCGGAATCCATAATCAGAATCGGAATCGATAAAATACAAATGATACCCAACCAAAATTATTTTGTGGTTTTAATTTTTTTTTTTTACAATCCCTTTAAAAGTCCCTTTTGTTCTGTGTGCTCTGGAGCACTGGTAATTTTTAACTGAAAGAAGAGCAATATTTACTTTTCTCACAGCTATCATGTCTTGTTTTGACATTGTTTCATTTTCTGAGTCTGTACTTTTCCCCCTTCTTTAGCCTGTATCTCTGCCCTCTTTCCTGTGGTGAGCCTTGCAGCTCTCCCCTTTGACAGGCAGGTGTGATAGTGTGAACTGGCTGCCCTGGAGTGGGATAGAGACTGACCCCAAACTGTAACTGCCGAGAATCTGAGTGATCTGCTTGCCTGTGTCAGAGCTTGACAGATTTATTTGGAGCTTTCTTTCCTCTCAGCCTCATTAAAACATGAGGCCTTAGGGAAGAACTGCTGGGTGTTTAAATTCAAGTTTTTTAATTTCTAAGACAGGGGTGCACCTCATTATTTATGGACATTATCTTACAGCATTGTTGTTTACCAATAGTCATAACGGATTAAACATAAAGATACTTAAATGGTAGATGAATTGAAGTTGAATTATGACTTAAATAATTTTTGTGAATACGACTATTTCAGCCACATCCATAAAATTAGTTTGAACTAACCAGCATGAATTAGAAAACGGCACAGAACATACCACAATACAGATAAATATCACAGTATAGGTACATCAGGGGCAGGGAGATAGACATAAGTGCAACCGTGTTAGGTTTATTAACAACAGACATGATGATACACAGTGCAAAAGAAGTGACAAGGTACTAAAACAGACCCACAAACCCAATGATAATACAACAAAAATGACTTGCAGCTAATTCAAACATACAACGTGCACAGGTATAGACAATACAAGTACAAATTACCAATGTTAACTGGAACAAACACTACAGATACACACAACCAATACCAACACTGACAAACTATGTTAATTCTAACAGTGCTCCTATGCTAGATACACAAACAATGTAGTAGGACCAATAAATAGGGCAGAGACAACCAGAGAACACCACGGACAAGACCTGACAATACTAATGCTAACAAGACTGCTAATTTGACACAGAAACACAAATAAAATGAAAGAATAAAAAACAATAACCACATGAGGAGCCCATGAGAACCAGGGAGCTTGGAGAAACTGGGAGTATGAAAAGACCAGACAAGGAAATGCACAGGAAGGAGGGCTTATATATAGCTTAATCACAGCAGGTTGTAATTGAACAGCCTACAAGCTAAAGCATGAGAGCTGTGTTGGATGATGTGGCTCTCCAGCTCACATCATCATGACAGTAAGTAGCCTACATATACACATGTAAGCTTGTATGTACAAGTTCTTCCTTGTTAACATGTCACACTATTCTTGGAAACTTATTTTTGCCCAGAGTCACAGTGTGTTGGAAGATGTTCTTCTGTAATGGCATGAATTTTAGGATAGTTAGATTAGTTTTGGTTCACAATGCAAGTTTTATGCAAGCTAGGACGTTCAAAGGGTCACTGTATCATCATAAACTAGAGATGTGTTGAGGAGTTTGCAAGGACAGTTGTGCCATTCTTATCAAAAATAATGTCACCAGTTGCCATGAGTGCCAGGTATAAAGGTCATCGTCACCATGGTGAGCACCTAGGATGAAATTGCTCATTTGATCACCGGTAGCTATCTGCTCAAACCTAATCCTTTTCTTCCTAAGGGCATTATTACAGTGAATTATATCTTTCCTCCACAGACCTTTGAGCCATATGCCCTTTACAGGCGGGAGAAATGGCCGTAGTTGTTCTGATCCTGTAGTGAGGTCGTCTCTGTTTTGCTCCAGTCTTATAATCTGTGTGGCCTTAGGTGCTTCAGTGTGAATTATGCAGGATATAAACAGTACACAAAATGAATTAATAACCTGAACTATGCAAATAGGCTTTCATGCACATACATGTGTACTATGTGTAGCTTATTTATTGTTTGCCAACCCTATTCAGTTTATAATATTTCCATTAAAGTAGATTGTTAAAACTGAGAGGTTTCATCACAAATTTAATTTTCTGCTCTTTTGTCTAAATAAAAACACTACACTTTTGTTTTTGATGACAATTGGAATATAAATATCACTGTAAACATTTAAGACAAGTTTTAAATGAAATAAAAGCACGGGTGGCACGGTGATGCATTTGGTTAGCACAGTGGACTGTCGTGGCCTAGTGGTTAAGGTACTGGACTAAAAGGTCCAGAGTTCAAATCCCACCTATGTTGGCCACTGTTGGGTCCTTGAGCAAGACCCTTAACCCACAATTGCTTGGATCATAAGATTGTATCAATTGTAAGTCGCTCTGGATAAGGGCGTCTGCTAAATGACATAAATGTAATGTAAAATTGCTCCAAGATACCTGGCTTGATCCGGACCTCGGGCCCTGCCTATGTGGAGATTACATGTCATCCCTGTGTCCACGTGGGTTTACTCTGGGTGCTCTGGTTACCTCCCACAGTCCAAAGACATGCATTATAAATCTCCTTTGTTTGTGCCATGATACACTTCCACAAACGTGTTGTGAAGAGCAGACTTAGATCCCTGTTCTTTAAATAAAACAGGGTGCCCACTCACACCTGATTGTCATCCCATTGATAGAAAACACCCGAATTTAATTTCACCTTCAAACTGCTTATCCTAGAGGTTCACATACTTTTGCCACTCACTAATATGTAATATTGGATAATTTTCCTCAATAAATAAATGTCCAAGTATAACATTTTTTTGTAATTTGTTTAGCCGGGTTCTCTTTATCTACTTTTAGGACTTGTGTGAAAATCTGATGATATTTTAGGTCATATTTTATGCAGAAATATAGAAAATTGTAAAGGTTTCACAAACTTTCAAGCTCCACTGTATTATATATTCTAAAATTAGACAATTTGGAACAAATACAGACAGGGATGTGGCACAAGGACAAGGACAGGGCGTGCTTGAAAGTTTGTTAGTTTTAGAAAGTTTTAGAATTTTCTTTTTTTTCTACATGAAAATTACCTAAAATAATCAGCAGATTGGTAGATAAACTAAATTAAACAAATTACAAAAATGTTATACTTGTTTGTTGAAGAAAATCATCCAGCATCACCTATCTGTGAATGACAAAAGTAAATGAACCTCTAGTTATTAATGTAATGGTAATTACAAGATGAAATTGGAGTCAGGTGTTTTCAATCAGTGGGTGTATTTAAGAACAGAGATCAATCAAGTTATGAAATTTTCACAATGCATGTTTGTGGAAGTGTATCATGGCATACATAACAAGAGATTTCTGAGGACCTCAGAAAAAGAGTCCACAGACAGTCCACAGACAGTCCACAAATCCAGTCAGACACACTGTGTTCCCCTCCTGTAACCATGATATGACATTTCATAGATTTGTATTTGTATTTGTATCTGGCTGACAAAGCCACAAAGTAGCCCAAGTAAAGGCTTCTCTCACATTGACTAATGTTAATGAATCCACCACCAGTAGAACACTGAAATGCAATGGTGTGGACAGTAGTGTTTTAATGATAAAGCCACTGCTCTTGAAAAATAATATTGCTACCAAGAATATTGCTACCCTTCTGCAGTTTGCTAAAGATCACTGGAACAAGCCAGAAGGCCACTGGACAAATATTTTGTGGACTGATGAGACTAAAATAAAAGAAAGAAAAACACTGCGATAGAACAATCAGAAGAACCTGAGAAACATGGTGGTGTTAGTATCATGGGGTGGGTCTATTTTCTGCATGTGTACCAGAACAGCTTGCCATTATTGATGAAACAATAAATTCTGAATTATACAGATTCAAATACAAATTCTAAATGAAAACACAAGGATATCTGTTCTGTATGGATGAATAGTTTAACATTCCTCAAAGCTGTTGGATGACAGTTATCAAAAATGTTTGCAGCACAAGGGGGTCACACCAGATACTGAAGGCAAAGGTTCACATACTATGTAGCTTTGGATCATTTCCTCAATAAATTAATGAAAAAGAATAATATATTTGTCCAGTTTGTTTCATTGGGTTCCATTTGCTTTTAAGATTTGGCTGAAAAACATGTCTAAAAAAATTTGATGATGTTTTAAGTCATATTTTTGAACAAATACAGAAAATTCTGAAGGGTTCACAAAAGTACCACTGTATTTTGACAGATCAATTTTCTGCTATCTTTATTGCATTTACAATGTAATACAATACAGTCTGTGCACTCAGCAGAAGCATCAGTTAGGACATTGCTTGCAAATGGCATGAAATCAAACAATCCAAACATAACAGGGCTACATCAAATGCCCTCTGTGTCCAATGAGGGACATCAAAAGTGTGAGGGGGAAACAAGCCTTTGGCTCAAGAGTACACTAGTTTCTCTAATAGTGTACTTCTCACATGAATCTTTGAACATCTATTTTCATTGGTAGAAGAATAAAGAAACTAACAATCCCAATCCTTAAGTCTTTGTACAGTAAATTTGTGCCAGATTGGCCATAACAGAGCTTACCTTGGGAAAGCGCTGTCTTTGCTACTTTAAACTTCTCCAGGTCATTTTAAAGCTGAAATAGAAGAGTTGTGGGATTGAGCATGCACTTAGCATTAAAATGTGCAGGGCAAAGGCACATTTCTAATAATTTATAATAATATATTTATAATATTCCTGACCTTTACACTGAACAAATACAACATTTAGGGTGTACAATTTAAATAATTAATTCTAAGAAACATTTAACACACACTGAATATTAAACATGCACACTCAGAGCAGAAAGTTTCCTATACATTGCAGTTGTTTGTTGGTTTATGTGTGGGAGGTCTGTGAGAGACGACTTATGCTACATTTAAATAATCCCACACACAAATCTACTATGTAACATTTTATATTTTTTACATTTTTTGAACTATACTGGAGAAACCATAGCTATAAAAAAAAAAGAAAAAATGTGTAAACTTGTTGCAGTTGGGCTGATGTGATATCACCTTGCAAAACATATTTAATATTTAATATTTTACCTGGAGATCATTCATTTTCTTATTCTCTTATTGCTGGTCAGGGTCATGGGAAATCCGGTGCCTAGTTGGTGGCAGAAGGCACAATGCACAAGGCAGGAACAACCCTAGACAGGGTGCCAATCCATCGTAGGGCATGTACACTCGCACACTCATACACTCACTCACACACTAAAGGCACTTTGGAAACATCAATTCATCTAATACATGTCTTTGCAATGTGGCAGGAAACTGCAGTACCAGGAGAGGACATGCAAACTCCACACAGGCAAACCACTGCACAGCCTTGTTGCCCCCTTAAAAATGTGCAGTATATGTATATATAATCATAAATTATTTACTATTTTACTATATATAAACATATATGAAAACTCAAATGTACTGTATGTACTGAAATAGTATTTGTTTACTGCTGTTTATTCATGAGCAAGGCACACACGAGAAACATTACATATTATGGCTTGGTTCACATTGCAGAGGAAAATCGGATTTCTATTCGACTTTCTATTCGAAAGAGAACAAACCTTATATATCCATTTGGGTTTCAGTAGCTTAACCAGTAGCTTATGGTGGGGATGCTGAATATCAGGGAGCAGTAGTAATAGAGCCAGTTAGTGCTTTTAAGATGGAGATTCCTAAAAGGACAACTATTTGTACATAGGCAATGTCCAGTCAGGGTACGTCTTTACTTTCTTTGTACTTACTTTTAATGTTTTATATGGTGATGGCCCTTCTGTGTGATATTTCTTAAAATATGGGTTTATTTCTATAAGCTAATTGAATTTTGATTGAATTAATGAATGTTCCCACAAAGACAGAAGACATGACACCACTTCAGTTGTCCAGGGTTATTTAGTATGTCAGCACACATACATCTAGCGTCCAGCGCTGAAATGATTTGAGCTACATCAAATATAATATTACTGATCAGACTGAGTTGCATGTCTCAAAGTCATGCAGAATTATTAACCAGTTGGGAAAAAACAGATTCCACTTGGTTTTTAGCCATTCAGTCTACAAAAATCTGTCCAGCTTAAGTCATATTTGACCTCAAATACATTTTGGGTTGCCTGTCTGAACATAGCATGTGAGTGGCCATAAGATCAATAATATAAGTTGTGTAATGAGGTCAACAATTTAAGGCAGCAGATTCAGGTAATATTCATATCAACCATAAAAATGGGAAAAATATGATCTCAGAGATTGTGAATGTGGCATGATTGTTAATGCCAAATGGGTTTGGATTGAGTATTGTTATAACTGCTAATCTAGTGGGATTTTCACACACAACAGTCTCTGGAGTTTACTCAGAACAGAGCTATACAAAAGAAGAAGAAGAAAAAACAACAGCCAGCGAGTGGCAGTTCTACACTTTCTACACAAATTTTGAAAGGCAGTTGGCTTCATAGCAAGAGCATGGCTACACTCTGTTGTTTCTTGCCCCCTCCATCCATGATTCTGCTACCAACAGTGATCAACCCCACTTCACTCACCCCCTTCATAATCAATGAGACAGACATCTACTGGCTATTCAGGGGCCAAGGCACCAGAAAAGCAGCAGGACCAGATGGAATTTCACCTGTCACTATAAAACATAGAGATAAGCAACTAGACCCAATCTTCTCCAACATTTTTAATTACTCAGTTGCTTTACGCCACATGTTTCAAATCCCCCTGCATCATCATCATCATTTCTATTCCCAAGAAAGAGAATATATCTACTCACAAAGACTACAGACTGGTTGCAATAATACCAGTGGTGATGAAAGCAGATCATCCTATCCTACATAAAGTCCATAACAACCTTCTGAACCCGCTACAATTCGCCTACAGTGAAAACCATTCGGTTTATGCTTCACTAAACCTGGGTCTTCATTTTGTCCTTGATTACCTGGAAACTACACCAGGATCCTGTTTGTGGACTTTAGTTAATTTAACCCTGCTCTATGACAATGGCTCCATGGCAAGCAGCCATAGCACATCTCAATATTAATCCTTCTATCTGTGAATGGATTACTGTTTTCATAACAGACAGGAAACAGTATGTTACAACCCCAAAAAGTTGGGATGGTATGAAAAATGCAAAAAAATCCCCCAAAAAACAAACAAACAAAAAACCTCAGCATTTCTTACATTTAATTTGGCTTTAATTTAATTGCAGATAGTATGAACCCAAGATATCTCATGTTTTTTTTTCTGATCAACTTAATTTAATGTGTTAATAAACAACCTTTCCTGCATTTCAAGCTTGCAACACATTCCAAAAAATCCATTTCTTCCAAAAATATCTGGAATACCTATTTGTCTGACCACAATACACATTTCCACTGTGTGATGATCTATCCCAGATGCCTCCGAGCCCAGAGAAGTCTTGCCGTTTCAGGACAAGGCTTGTTTTTTTTTCGTATAGTAACGTTTTAAGGGGCATTTGTGAATGTAACTGTATTGTAGTGCTTGAGGTTTGCCAAAGTAATCTGTTACCCACGTGGTTCTATCAGCCATTGATGAATGACAGTTCTTGGTGTAGTGCCGTCTGAGGGATCAGAGATCACGGGCATTCAGTTTAGGCTTACGCCCGTCCCCTTTACGCACTGAAATTCCTCCAGATTCCTTGAATTATTTAATGATATTATGCATAGTAGAGGGAGAAATATGTAAGTCCCTTCCAATCTTTCTTTGCAAACATTGTTTTTCAATAATTTCAATTTTCTTACAAGTTTGTTGACAAACTGGAGATCCTCTGCCTAGCTTTGCTCCTCAAAGACTCAGCCATTTGTGGATACTGCTTTTGTACCAAATAATGAATCATCTGTTGACATTACCTGTTTCAAATCACATCATTACTTAGCTTCTTCACCTCATTACTAGCCCTAACTTGCCCCCATCCCAACTTTTTTTGGAATGTGTTGCAGGTCTGAAATGCAGGAATGGATGTTTATTAACAAATTAAATGAAGTTGACCAGAAAAAACACGAGAGATATCTTGGGTTAATACTGGCTGCAATTAAATAAAAGTCAAAGTAAATGTAAGAAACACTGCAGATTTTTATTTGCATGTTCCTTACAGTCCTAACTTTTTTTTATTTGGGGTTGTAGTATGGGATATCAAACAAACAGTCCATCAGCACAGTTGCTCTACAAGGATGTGAATTCTCACCTCTCCTTTACTCTCTGTACACAAATGAGAGCATGATTGGCCTCATCAGTAACAATGATGAGTCTGCCTACAGGAAGGAGCTTTCTTGCGTGGCTCTGTGACGCTCGGATAACAAACATAAAGCTAAATACACAAAAAAACAGTAGAGATGAGGACTGACTTTGGAAAGAAGACACTCCACATCCAGCCCCTTGTAATAAATAACACAGCTGTGAGGGAGGAAGAGTTTTCTGAATTACTGGCAGCATGATCTCTGGTAACCTTAAATTTGATTACAACTCCATCGGCATCATGAAAAACGATGTTTTTTTGCAACTGTGAAAATGTAACACTTGAAACCTTTCTTCAGACAGTTCTACATATCAACAATACAAAGTGTCCTGACCTCATCTATCACAGTGTGATTTTGTTCAACCTCTGAACGCATGAAACACAGCCTGCAACACATGGTTTGGAAGGCAAAGACACTGACTGGCGAAAAGCACCACTTGGTTAAAGAACTGTATGAGGCAAGGAACAGGAAATGAGCTGTGAACATTGAGTCAGACCCAATATATTTATCTAACCATTTATTTCTACAGCTCCCCATTGGTAAGTGATATTTGCTGCACCAGGACTGGGACCACAAAAAAACTCACAAGCCCTCAGCCCCCACAAACCCTTGATAGTCTTTGATATTTCATCATTCAGCTCACGCTCTCTCTCTCTCTCTCTCTCTCTCTCTCTCTCTCTCTCTCTCTCTAAATATATATATATATATATATATATATATATATGTATATATATATATATATATATATATACATGCATGTGTGTGTGTGTGTGGATGGGCAAGTGATTACTGTAATGAACAAGGCAATTTCCTGTGTATAGTGTACGCTTGTTGAATTAAGTGATTTTTATTCTGAATCTGCAGATGAAAACATCTTGTTGTTGAGAGAGGTCAATGGAGAATGTCTATATAGTTTCAAGCTGACAGAAAGGCTATGATAGCTAGATATTCACTCTATACATTTGTGGTGAGTAGAAAAGCATCTCAGAATGCCCAATCTGTCAAACATTGAGACAGATGGGTTACAGAAGAGTCAAGCTCCACTTCTGTTAGCCAAGACCAGAAAAAGGGCAGTTGAAGACAGAAAAAAATGTAGCCTGGTCTGATTAATCTCAATTTCTGCTGCACATATGATGAGGGTTACACTTTGACAGCAACAGCATGAACCCAACTAGCCTTGTGTCAACAGTCCAGGCTGGTGGAGGTGGTATAATGGTGTGGGGAATATTTTCTTGCCACACTTTGGGCCCATTAATACCAATCAATCATTGCTTGAATGTCACAATCTATTTGAGTATTGTTACTGATCATGTGAGACCCTTCATGACTACAATTTACCGATCTTCAAATAGCTACTTCCAGCATGATAATGCATTGTATCACAAAGCAAAAGTCATCTCAGTTGGTTTCATGAACAGGACATTGAGTTGTGTTCTTCAGTGGCATTTCCAGTCACTGGATCTTAATTCATAGAACACCTTTGTGACGTGGTAGAATGGGTGATTTGTAGAAAGAAAGTGCACATGAAAATCTGCAGGAATTGCATGATTGCAGTCATGACAATATAGATCTGATTCTCAAAGAAATATTTCTGAGGTCCTGTGAAATCCATGCCATGAAGATTTGGTAGTCTTTTGAGAGCAAATGAGACCTTACGCAGTTTTAATATAGTGTTCCTAATAAAGTGCTCAGTGGGTGTATATTTAACCTTTAGAGGTGCTGACAATATAAAAAATAAATGACTTTGCAACATAGCTAACTGCTTTGGGAAGTAAATTGAAGATATGGTATAGTACAATACATTCCATATACAAGGCATAAAAATAAAACAAATTTTGTGTTTGTTTTAAGTACAAAGATGACTGTCATTACATTTCTTCCTTGCCACCTTTACTTGCATAAAAAGATTCTGCAGATTTAGATCCACAGGCTGAAATGGCATTCCTTTGGCATTTATGGATGAGTAATAAAAGCCCTGAGATTTAGTGAGAAAACCAGAACACAGAACTGTATGTATCACACATTAGAGCATGTGCATGTCACATACAGGAAAGACAAAGAGTATAATATGTGCATTAACTTACTGTAAGTTTAATCAACATGTAAATTATTGTATAGTTTACTTTTAAAAGGTTTCATTATGTGTGACTGTGGTTATGAGTAAAACCAAATTAAATTTCTTTTCAATATTCAAACGAAAAAAAAAACCAACAAAGGATATAATACACTCACATGGTAACATTTTAAAAGATTTATAAACAGGCAAAATAAAAAAAACATTAATTAAAAAAAGGTATCTAAAGCCTAATACTGTTACGGTGGTCCCGGGAGAATGACTGGCCGGGAGAATGGAAATAGAGAGGACCCAAGTGCGGGGATGCCCCCTAGGTCCAGCTAGAAGGTGGGCAGGTTGGTGCAAGCGAACGTTGGGATGCCCACACCCGAATGGAAACAACTAGGGACTGAATGGAACCAAAGAAAAATGAAGGAATGTATAATCTACTGGAACTTGGACGCAGAAGTTCGTAGACATGTAAATATACAGGTAGTCCTCGACTTACGACGCAGATCCGTTCCTGGGTGGCGTCGTAAACCGATTTTCGGTGTAAGTCAGAACACACATACGTAAATAACATACTGTAAGCACTTATCCTATCCTAACACCTATCCTAACACAGTAATTGTCACGCCGGCTGTAAGTTTCAGGAAGCACACGCAGGGAGAGTGAACTGAACACAGACAGCGTTTATTAAAGAAACTGAAACTAGTAACCGACAGGATAACGGCACATCAACGAAGTGCTGAGCGGAAACGGAATACTAATCGGGTGGTAGACAAGCGGATGACGGAACAAAGAGGAGAGATTAGGATAAGGATAACAGACATGATTGGAAAGGACAGAAAGAGGATACGGCTAGGATAGATGGAGACTGAGTGAGATCGACGTGGAAAGGGACAAGGTACGGTAGAATGCCGAGAGATAGATAATGGCTTGGCAAGAACGCGGTCACGTTAGAGACGTGATAGCGTGGGGCTTGTGACGCAGTAGGGACCACGAGACAGAGCGACGAGGATGTGGAGGTGCCCGGTATTTATAGGGAGGAGGAAGGTGCCAGAAAACGAGAGGCAGGTGTGTGTGATGAGACGGAGGAGGAGAGAGAAGGTGGTAGAACAAGGTGGAAAGTGATGGAAGGGCGGCGTGGTGCTCAGGTGCACGAGTGAGTGGTGGGAGAAGGTGGGCGTGGTGTGAGAGCGAACGTGACAGTAATTATCAAAAAACGAGCCGCGTAACCGTGTATTCTTCCGCCGTGCACACCAAACACGAAGTTCGTGTTATGAGGTTTACGACGCAAAACCACTTAAGTCGAAACAAGGCTTTATACAGTAAATGGGAGATGTGTCGTAACCATGAAACGTCGTAACTCGAGACCGTCGTAACCCGAGGACTACCTGTACATGTGTAGGTGAAAGGATTAATAACCCGAGCGTCCAACAAATGTATGCAACCAGTTCAGCAATAATGACATTTGAACTGGAGAAGCAAATGTGGATGTCCGAGGCCGGGTCTCGAATCGAGGATCCCGTGTGTGGCGGGCGGATGCATCAGCATCGCACCACTCGGCCACGAGGGATAAAATCTCCGCCCCGGGGGTCCGTGGCCCGAGTCTGGTTTGTGGCGGAGGGCTTTATAAATGACATGGTCAATGGCCCAGGTGATAGCCGCGACAACCAGAGATGCGGGAAGTATGGGGTCAGGTGCTGGGACCGCCTCAGGTGGGTCCCATTGCCTAAACAGGACATCTGGTTTGGCATTCTTGGAGCCTGGCCGGAAGGAGACCGTGAAATTGAATCTGGCAAAACACAGAGACCACCAAGCCTGGCGGGCGTTAAGCCGCTTGGCCTGCTGAATATAAGCCAGATTTTTGTGGTCCGTCCAAACCAAAAGAGGGTGTTTGGCTCCTTCCAGCCAGTGCTGCCACTCTTCCAATGGCAGTTTAATGGCGAGAAGCTCCCGGTCCCCAACGGGGTAATTGCGTTCGGCTGAGGACAGGTGCCGTGAGAAGTAGGCGCACAGGTGGAAGTTGTGGGCCAGGGCGATGCGCTGAGAAAGGACAGCCCCCACGCCGACATCAGATGTGTCTACCTCGATGATAAATGCTTCCTCCAGGTCCGGGAAGCTAAGAACTGGGGGTTTGGTAAGGCACTTCTTGATCTCCTTGAACGCACGTTCTGCCACCTCTGTCCAGCGAAAGGGACTTCTTGCACATGAGGGCGGTGAGGGACATGGCAATGGTACCGAAATCCCTCACAAAGCGGCGGAAGAAATTAGCAAACCCCAAGAACCTTTGGATGATGCGCACTGAGGTGGGTCGAGGCCAGTCAGCCACCGCCTGCGTCTTGGCCGGGTCCATGCGCAGGACCCCCCTGGACACCACGAAACCCAAAAAGGAGATGGAGGGTGCATGAAACACCGACTTCTCCTGCTTGACAAAGAGGTGGTTGGCTAACAGGACATGGAGGACTTGTCGGACGTGCCTGATCAAGGGTGCATCAAGGGTGTGGCTGAAAACCAGAATGTCGTTGAGGTAGATGTACGCATATCGGTCCAGGGCCTTCTGCAGGACGTCATTGATGAGTCGTTGGAAGACTGCCGGGGCATTCATGAGTCTGAACGGCATGACCAAATATTCGTAGTGCCCCTTGGGTGTCAAAAAGGCCGTCTTCTACTTGTCCCCTTGCCAAATGCGGACGAGGTTGTACACACTCCGGAGATCCAGCTTGGTAAAGGAGCTGGCTCCTTGGAGTCCCTCGAATGCTGCTGTCATGAGGGGCAAGGGGTAACGGTCCTTGGTGGTAACAGCGTTGAGGCCCCGATAGTCAACGCATGGGTGAAGGGAGCCATCCTTTTTAGTAACAAAGTAGAAACCTGCCCTGGCTGGTGAGGAGGAGGGCCGAATGAAGCCTAGCCAAAGCGCATCTGAAATATAGGCACGCATGGCCTCCTGCTCAGTGCGCTTGAGAGAAAAGAGTCTCCCCCGAGGCGGGGTGGTGCCGGGCTGGAGGTTAATAGCGCAGTCATACTCTCGATGTGGGGAAAGGAGCTGGGCCTCCCCCTTGCTAAAGACCCTCCCCAAATCGTGACGGAACCTGCGGGGTAATGGTAAGTTTGGCCGTCAGATCTGTGACAGCAATGATGAGTGCTTCCACCTGTTGGGTGAGCGCAGAAAGCTGCTGCTCATGACGGCCTAAGGTGATGCCGTGGTGCTGGAGAACCGACGTGGGCAGGGTTGGAGTCCCCGCTGGGTCCATACTGGGCTCACTATACTCTTACGGTGGACCCGGGAGAATGTCTGGCCAGAAGAATGGAAGTAGAGAGGACCCAAGTGCAGGGACACCCCCTAGGTCCAGCTAGAAGGCAGGCAGGTTGGTGCAAGCGAACGCCGGGATGCCCACACCCGAATGGAAGCAATTAGGGACTGAATGGAACCAAAGAAAAATGAAGGAATGTATAATCTACTGGAACTTGGACGCAGAAGTTCGTAGACATATAAATATATGTGTGTAGGTGAAAGGATTGATAACCCGAGCGTCCAACAAAACGAGTATGCAACCAGTTCAGCAATAATGAAGTTTGAACTGGAAAAGCGGATGTGGATGGCCGAGGCCAGGTCTCGAACCGAGGATCCCGTGTGTGGGGGCGGACGCATTAGCAACGCACCACTCGGCCACGAGGGATAAAGGAGAGAGGAAGTCTGATAAGACTAAGAGCAGACAAAGGTGCCGCATGCAGTGGACTCAAAATAAGGAAAGCGTGCCATAAACAGGCGAAATAGGGACAAGAGGAGTGAAAGGAATATGACTGTTGGGGACGCGTACATATAAGTGAAAAAGTAGTGAGAAAAACTCGACAAAACTAAACCGACGGGGGTCTGTGAGCCAACTGCGCATGTGCAGAGGGAGGAAACTTGGCAACGGCCGAGGAAAGCCGAAGCGGGCGTCGTACGCGCGTGCGCACATGTGGAGTCTCCGCGAGTGGTGAAGGGAAAACCGAACCTGTGCCCTTTGCACAGAGACAGTCAAACATGCACGGAAAATGGCAAGATGGAGGAGACAAGCTCAACTGCCGGAAAACGAGCTAAATGCGGGCCCGAAAGTGGGGGTGATGACTAACGGGGCTGTGTAAGTACTTGAGAAGGGACGGAGGTGGCCAAGCGGGGTTGAGCAGGAGAAAGATGTTAGTGGCGGATCGAATTTTTCGCTTCCTATGTACGGCCCTAACAGATCCCCTCGAGCCTCCTGACTCTACTTGACTAGCCCTCTTAACAGGACTAGTTGTACCGTTAGGCCCTGACAAACGTTTACGGGAAAGAATACTGAAGTGGCGAGGCGTGTAGTGCTAACAGCCAGGCAGAATAGACGATAGTGTGCCGACGGCCGGCGTTTAGGGAGCGCTACTTGTCGCACAATTATAATTAATACGCTTATTCACAGTGCTTATTAGAACTGTTGGTCAGTGTGATGGTCTGTGTGTGCCATAAATCAGTTTCACTTAATAATAACACTTTAATTTGAGAGGCACAATCATCATGAACTCATAAAGAAGTAATGCTTTAGTAATGCTTAACAGTCATGTTATACCTTAATTAGTACATGAATTTTGCTCCTGCACGAAGGGATTCATGACACATGCTCACTTCATACATAGTCATGATGACTTATGATGTACAGTGGTGCTTGAAAGTTTGTGAACCCTTAGAATGTTCTATATTTCTGCATATATATATATTACCTAAAACATCAACAGATTTTCACACAAGTCCTAAAAGTAAATAAAGACAACCCTGCTAAACAAATGAGACATCTTATATTTGGCAACTTATTTATTGTGGAAAATTAACTGGGTCTTTGGTGGTGAGGCAGCGTAGGAAGGCCTCCACCTCCTGGTTGGTTCGCTTGGCCTGGCCATTGGATTGAGGATGGAACCCTGACGTGAGGCTAGTGATGGTGCAATGGCCTTGCAGAATGCCTTCCAAATTTGCGACACAAACTGTGGTCCCCGGTCTGAGACAATGTCCAAAGGAATGCCATGAAACTTGAATACCTGGTCGAACAGTACCACTGCTGTCTCCAGGGCCATGGGGAGCAATGAGGCAGACCGCCTTGGAGAAACATTCGATGGTGGTAAGGATCACAGATTTACCTTCGGACTCGGGGAGGCCTGTGACAAAATCAACGCCGATGTGGGGCCACGGGCGGCCAGGGATGGGTAGTGGTCGCAGAAGGCCAGCCGGGAACTGGTGCAAGGGCTTGTTTTGAGCACAAGTGGTACAGGTGGCCGCAAACTCCCTGACATCTGCTTCCATGGTTGGCCACCAGAATGAGGAGAGACAGTGTGCGGTGGGCCCCAGCGTGGCAGGCGAACTTGGAAACATGTCCCCCTTGTAGGACCGTGGACCTGACTGCAGCGGGCACGTAGAGGCGATTGGCGGGTCCCCCTCCTGAGTCTGGTTTAGTGCCCTGTGCCTCTTCCACAGTGCGTTGAACATCCCAGGTTAGAAGGGCCACTAACCGTTCAGCATGAAGAATCGAACAAAGTCTAGGAACCGCTGCAACTCCTTCCTGCCCATCGGAGTGGGCCACTTGGTGACTGCCTCCACTTTGGCTGGATCAGCCTTGATGCACCCCCTCTCGATGATAAACCCCAGGAAGGTTACTGTGCTAATGTGGAATTCACACTTCTCAGCTTTCATGAACAGGTGATTCTCCAGCAGATGGGCGAGGACCTGGCTGACATGCCTGACATGTTCCTTGCGAGACTTGGAGAAGATCAGAATATCTTCAATGTAGATGAATACGAAGAGGTTCAGGTAGTCACGGAGCATGTCACTTACCAGGGCCTGGAAAACCGTGGGGGCATTGGTGAGACCGAAGGGCATGACCCGATTTTATGAATATTGTGGTGCCCTGTAGGACATCGAAAGTGGAGTTAAGGAGGGGGAGAGGATACCTGTTCCCCTTGGTGATCTCATTGAGGCCTCTGTAATTGATGCACAGCCTGATGAAGCCATCCATCTTGAAAACAAAGAAGAAGCCTGCTCCAAGGGAAGACATAGGCAGTCGGATGAGACTGGCACCCAGGTAGTCTGCAATATACTCCTCCATGGCCTCCCTCTTGCTATGGGAGACATTGTAAAGCCGGCTTTTGGGCAGCGATGCCCCCTGGAGGAGCTTGATAGAGCAATCATAGGGCAGGTGAGGCAGGAGGCTCTTGGCCCGGTCCTTGCTGAAGACCTCCCGGAGGTCATGGTAGAGCTGGGGTACCCCAGACAAGTCTACGGTGTCCTTAGGCCGAGAGGTGTAGGCAGGTGCCTTAGAGAGGGGATGGCTGACTGGAGGCAGGTCTGGTGCCAAAACTCAAAAACCAGCCCGAGATCTGTCCAGATCTCCAGTCAATGCTTGGGTTGTGACGTGTGAGCCATGGGTGGCTGAGGATCAGAGGAGTCATGGGAGAGGAGATTAAAGAGAAGGACAGGACTTTCCTGTGGTTCCCGGACAGCACCAATGGGATGGGCAAGGTCCGGTGAGTGATCCGGCTTAGCAGCCTACCATCCAGTGCATACCCATGCCAGAGTGTCTAAAATTCCTCCACCCGAGTCCTGAGCTGATCCATGAGCTCACGGTCCAGGAGGATGTCCTTGGCCCCGAAGTTGATGAGTGCATCGACGGTCCATGTAACCACAGGGAGATACAACACAGCCGGTAACATGACTGAGGTTAGGCAAAGCCTGGAATGTTCCGTGGGCGAGAGGCATGAACAGCCCAGCTGCATAGGTTCCACTTCCTCAGTGGAGCTGGGTTCAGGTGCCCGCACAGATGCCGTGGCCAAAGCAGAGTGTCTGGAGTAAGAGGGAGTCACCTGGACCGGACACAAGGCCCTTTCCAACCGGTGTTCTTGGAAGCGCCGGTCCTGGCGAACAGCTAATTCTATCAGAGTCTGGAGGTCACTGTGCTCATCATGGGACACGAGATCATCCTTCAGGCACTCAGACAACCCTGACTGGAACACTTCCCGCAAGGCAGAATCATTCTGCCCATGTCCGCAGCCACCGACTGGAACTCCACGACATAGTCAGCGACTGATTGTGGGCCCTGTTGAGCTGATGAGGTGTCTCACCGAGGTCACCAGCGTAGGCCTCAGGAGGATTGATGGGGGTATCCATGCTCAGAGGTGAGAGTAGGGGAGCCCAGGTGGCCTGACTGGTGGCTTGGGAGCTGGGAGGTCATTCACTGAAGATGAGAAATCCTGGGGCTGTGTGGCTCAAGGCAGTGGAACTTGGATGGGAGATCTGGGAGAAAGAGGACAAAGAAAGCTATTTAAAAATCTGCAACCTGACTACTGACCAACCTGTTAGTTTTAAGTAAGGTTTGCAAAATCTTGTCTTGCTGACTTAACCAAGCTTCCTGGCTATTAAGCTCTACACCAACGGCTAATAGGTTGGCTGTCTGGGACTCTGTGAGTTCTGTCATAGTTCTGTTATGGATCCACTGGATCCAACTAGGGCAAGAATGGGGAGCCCAAGATGTAGAGCCATAGGCAGACAATGATGTAGTAGTGAAATATACAAATTTATATAAATTATGCACAAGGCAAAAACGAGGAGAACTTGAAAGTCTCAGAAAAATCAAAATGAAAACCAGAGGCCGGTTGAGTCCAGGGAGTCGGGAACGGAAAAATAAATAAACACAAAATCCAACTGGAGTGCAGCGCCGGGAATGTGTTGCTTCCAGGGACCAGGAGAGTAGTCTGCTCACAGTGCAACCTGGGCAGCAGGGAGAGAGCCAGCTGGGAAGACCGAGGGCTGAAATTAACTCAGAAACTGAGGGTAAGTCACTGAAGCCAAAACAACTGGCGGCATGGGAACAAAAAAAAAATTAACACACCGAACGAGCTCAACAGAGGAATAAGACTGAAGCTTATACTGAAGCTAGGCTAATGCTAATGACTAGCGACAAAGAGAGCATGGGAAATACCAGAGTGTGGAAAAATGAACAAAACGGGAAAAAAAACGAAAGGGACCCAGAGCAAACCCTGACACTGATATAATTCAGAATTCATTGTTCCATCAATGATGGCAAGCTGCCCTGGCCCAGATGCAGCAAAACAGGCCCAAACCATGATACTACCACCACCATGTTTCACAGATGGGATAAGGTTGTTATGCTGGAATGCAGTGTTTTCCTTTCTCCACACATTCCTTTCTGCAAACCTGCCATGCACACCATTGTTGTTCAGTGTTCTTCTGATGGTGGACTCATGAACATTAACATCAGTCAATGAGAGAGAGGCCTTCCATTGCTTAGAAGTTACCCTGGGGTCCTTTATGACCTCGACAAATATTACACACCTTGCTCTTTGAGTGACCACTCCTGGGGAGGGTAACAATGGTCTTGAATTTCTTCCATTTCTACACTGCTGGATTGGTGGAGTCCAAACTCTTTAGAGATGGTTTTGTAATCTTTTCCAGCCTGATGAGCATCAACAACTCTTTTTCTAAGGTGTTCAGAAATCTCCTTTGTCCACATCCATTTTGCCACTCACTAATATTTAATATTGGATAATTTTCCTCAATAAATAAATTACCAAGTATAATATTTTTGTCTCATTTGTTTAACTGGGTTCTCTTTATCTATTTTTTACGACTTGTGTGAAAGTCTGATGATGTTTTAGGTCATATTCATGCGGAAATATAGAAAATTCTAAAGTGTGCACAAACTTTCAAACACCACTGTATTACATGTATGAATTAATGATTACTCACTCATGAAATTCTGCATGAATTAATGCTATTTCATATACCATTCTAGTAAAGGGTTATCCACTCTTCTACTGTAGCACAGAACAACTTTATTCCAGAGCAAATTGAAAAAGAAACAAACAATTAAGCAGTTAAATTAGATTTACCTGACATACTCCAGTGGCTTACTGAATGCATTTATTTCATTTGTGGAATTATTTGTTATATAGTCATTTTAATTCTTTGTGTTGCAGGTTTGTGAAATTGACAATCACATCAGTAATATCCTTTAAGGCAAACAATTAGAAGTTTGCCTCATACTTGACAACATAAAATAATGCTGTCAAATATGCTCTTATGTTGTGCATTGTCTCTTAAGGGTGCTTCACTTCTCTTGTTAAGAGTTTGCTCTCTCAATTTTCTATTTGTGTTGTGTTTCCATGTGAGTTGTGGCTTCTCAGCATGGTGCTCAGGTTCTGGTGACTTTTGAGATGTGGCAAGCATGTCACGGGACTGGAGAAACATGAACACAGATATAGAAATCAATATGAACACAGATATAGCTTTTCAAAACATTGTACTGTTTCTGTTTTTGTGACTTTTGGGGTATATTTAATCGTCTATAACCTGCTACAGCAGCTTCTCCTAGATAACTGTTCAGATATCCAACTACACTCTCAGCTGTCAGATTCCCCCGAAATTCAATTTATTGGACATGATTTGGAAAAATACACACCTGTCTATATAAGAGCTCACAGCTAATAATGCAGACCAGCAAACACTAAGCCATGAGAAGGAAATAACTGCCTGTAGAGCTCAGAGACAGGATTGTATGGAGGCAAAGTTCTGGAGAAGGCTACAACAAATTCTGCTGCACTGCTCCATACTTCATAGATGAGAGAAGTTTGGAACAACCAGGACTCTCCCTAGAGGTGGACGCCCAGCCAAACTAAGTAATCGGGGGAGAAGTCTTGGTAAGAGACGTGACCAAAAACCCAATTGTAATTCTGGATGAGCTCCAAAGATTCTGGGTGCAGATGGGAGAAACTTCCAGAAGGTCAATCATCACTGCAGCACTCCACCAATTGGGGAATTGAACAATCAGTGTTCAATCTTGGTTTCATCAGACCAAAGAATCTTGTTTCTCTGTCTGAGAGTTCTTTAGGTGCTTTATTGCTCCAGGTGGGCTTTCGATTGTTTTTTACTGAGGAGAGGCTTCTGTCTGACCACTCTACATAAAGCCTAGATTGGTGGAGTGCTGCACTTATGGTTGACCTTCTGGAAGTTTCTCACATCTGCACACAGGATCTTTGGAGCTCAGCCGGAGTGATTCATGGTCCCGCCTCCCCCCCAGTTAGTTAGATTGTTGGGGCAGTCACCTCTAGGAAGAATCTAGAGGTGTTTGTTCCAATCTTCTTCCATTTATACATTATGGGGGCCACTGTGCTCTTGGAAACTTTCAGTGTAGCCTTCTGCAGATCTGTTCCTCCACACAATCCTGTTTCTGCACTGTACAGGCAGTTCTTTCTTCCTCATGGCTTGTTTTTTGCTCTGATATGCATTGTTAGCTGTGGGACCTTATATAGACAGCTGTGTGTATTTCCAAATCATGTCCAATGAACTAAATTTACCACAGGTGGACTCCAATAAAGGTGTAGAATCATCTCAAAGATGACCAAGAGAAATGGGGGGCCCCCAGAACTAAATTTCAAGTGTCATATTCTGGATACTTTGTTCCACGCAGAAAATTAGTTTTAGCTTTTTAATAAATTTGCACAAAATTCTAAAATTCTCTTTTCACTTTCTCATTATGGTATAATGAGTGCAGATTTATTTGCAGATTTTTTTTATTTTAGCACAAGGCAGCAACATAACAAAATGTGGAAAAAGTGAAAGGATCTGATGACTTTCTGACTGTACTGCTGCTTTAATATAACACTCATAGAGCACCTTCTAATTCATTCAAGTCTCATTCAAGAATACACCCTAGACTCCAGTCACAGATAACTGCACTTTATTGTTCAGTTTGTTTGGTCACAATTTATTGTTCAATTGCCAGGCCATACTAACTTTAGTTAGTAATGCTCAAATGTTTATGAGTCATAAAATAACTGCACTATAAAAAGTTCATTCATACATTTTTGTTCCAGAGATATTTGCTTCCATAAAGTTAAGTCATGTCCCATTTCTTACAACAATTATATAAAGCCAGCCATTTATTTATAAATGACTAAAATACTGAAGTAAAATCTAATCATAATGCTAATATTATCTCCTGATAATGATAATATTTAACACCATATATTGCCTCAGCATTAGACCTTAAGATGTGCTTATGTTCTTACCATAAAAATGAAAAACTCTTGTGTTACTACCAACTCAGAAATTCTAGTATGCTAACAAGAATTAGAGAATAAATGGAGGAAGGAAAATGTAATTACTCTAAAAGTATAACTAGTGTATTGTAAAATGATCTGATCGGCTGCCTTGTGTTGTTGTCCTGAAAAACCAAGGTAGAGAATATTAAATCTGAGCAAATAAGAACAATAATAAGCAGGACAGACTGTATTGCGTTTACACATGTTTTGTGCATAAACATGCTAAATCCATAGTGAGCATGATAAATTTACTGTGTATAATGGTAGGAGAGCAAAATATATCTACAGCACAGGGAATAGTGCTCATTAAAACTAAAGTGCTTTTGGGAGTAAAATGATGCCATACAATATACAATATAATAGAACAATAATTATGACCGTTAGTATTTGCAGTTGACCTGAACCCTTTATATTGCTGTTGCTGCTACCATTAGAAAATACAAAATAAACATTCAGTAAGTCAGTTGTATTGGAGTGCAAGTGATCTGCATGAAAATTGTTTAATGCCAATCAAAATCTGCTAATTTGTGTTTTTGTCAGTCTGTTCTTGCACTTGTCAGACTCCATGACAGAAATATTCCACTGGGTAAATTCAGGCTCTTATAACTGTGGAGGAGTTGAGCACCAGAGCCAAAAGCAAATCACATCAGTAACCATTGCGCCCTGGGGCCAGGGCAGGTTCACTCAACCATGCCATGCAACAGGGATAATTAGTTTTGGAAACGAATATCGGCTGATATAATTGAGCATTCTTCTCTAATGAAGATCCTCCATATAATAAGTGGCAAGGCACTAAGTAAAGGCAAAAAAGTGGAGATGGCAGTGGGCCTGAACAAGGCTTCCCCCTCACAAACTTGATGACCGAGTCTTCTGCTGAACACTGTCAAAAGTTCATTACCCCAGTGCTGCTTTCTTTTGCTTTTGCTGCTCCATAATTCTTGTGTTTCTGCTTCTTGTTCTTGCTTTATGTTTGTTTTGTGCTTTGCTCTGTCTGCTTCACGAAGAAAGAGAAATCCACAGAAGGTTTATATTAAAGATAGAGGGGAGTATAGAGAGATTGAGAGAAAAACTAAAGCTCAGGCCAGGAATAGCTGGATTAAGGTTGCTGGTGGGGGTTTCAGTATCAGGCATGAGAATAACACCTTACTGGATGTGTGTCATAATGGAAGCTCATCATCTCCACTAGCATTTGCACTAACTACATAGAAAGCAGTTTATGCAAGCCTAAAAGTATTCAATTTCTGGCTTGTACAATTCCTATTTGAAAGGGATTATTAAGTGCAGCTGCTACATTTCCATGATGGTCACGGTAAAAGGACAGAGCTAAATATGGACTGGTTGAGAACAAAATAAGCTAACTCAAATAAAACCAATAAGGTTATGCATTTTACAAAGTTAAATATTTTCATGCAACATTTCATGATTGTTTCCTATATCTAACTGGCTTGTGAATGTGTATGTCCAGAGAAACCTTCCACACATAAATTATCTTTATGTGATTAAAACAATGAAAATTCTCAGAAATGTAAATATTCATGCGACACACAAGAAATGTAAATCTGTGTTGGAAAGTGGAAAGAGATGGCCACTGGACTGAATCTGTGTTTTCCACTCTTGCAAGTTTACATCCCAACCTGTGTAGTCTGACATCAAGAAATCCACGCCTGGTGCCAAATTTGTCATACAATACAGTGCCCTATTTGGGGGAGGGGCAGGTTATGTTGGAGTTTTTGAATGAGGAATGGATGGAGAAGGGGGGTGCAGTGGGTGGAGGTCTCTGTGAAATTAGTTTGGAGGGATAATAAGGCCGCAAATTGGTTTTGACAAGTTTGGGGAGCTGGAAGTAATGCACTTCTTTTGAAAGGAGAAAGGGCAAATTCAGGATTACCATGAGATAATAAGGGACCTGGTAGGGGGTAGGAGGGGGGTCGGCTCTAGGACAGAGCTTTTGGTGCTAATGTACACCTGTACAAAGAGGCATGGCAATAATACAAATAATAAAAGAGGCTCAGCTAAGAGACTTAATTATACATCTGACAGTGGATGCTCACTTCTAAATTAGCTTTATGTGCCTAAACATGCAAATATATTGGTAAATTGGGTCATGTCCAATGTCATGCTATTAATTATTGTAGATCAGACCCAACCGTGTAACAGATCTCTTTCTTGCTTACATTTAGTGCCTAACTTTCTGCCTTTCTATTGTCTGTTCATAATACAGTGGTTACTTAGTGCAGGCATGGCAGTGATGCTGGTAAACATAGAATGTGCTTGAAGAGAAACAGAGGATTAGCAGAGTGTACTGAAAGCTGCAGGAGCTAAGGCAGCATTAGGCTTCTGATATTTACCACGCAGAGTGAGCTCTGCACCATGCCTAAGCCAAGCCAGCTGGGGTGAGAACTGTGAAGAATGGAGGGCAGCAGCGAATTGAGCATAAGCCTGTAAAATATGCAGGAACAGCTTATACAGCACTATCAGAGCAAGCATAGTGAGAAACACCTGGCAGTCTGGTCAGTGGTTAGTTAGAAATGGTAAGTGGCAATGGAGCACTGACATAACTTATTTCTCGCTTGACATGGAGTGTTGGAATTGAAGACTGCATCACCAGAGTTTCTAATATGTTGTGAAATCGCACCTTGTTGGAAGGGTCTGGTGGGCAGAGAGCAAGAACAGAATGATCTTTTGGGATCTTGAAGTGAAAATTCCCTCTAGCAAACTGAGCAGGTCTGCAACAACAGTTAAGATCAATAAAGTATTAATTCTGATCATGCTGTCTTTCCCACTGTTTGCTTAATGATTTCATATTTTTATGCCTTCCCAACTCTGAATCTTATATTATTGGTCAATCAAAACTCCGCAGTAATCTCTGACTTTTAAGGAACATGGATTGCAGCAATTAAATTTGCTCCTTCCTTACAGCAAATGTAGTTGCATTATTGGTTTCATTTTTACATGCTTATACAATATCTTCTACCCACTCAGCTGTTACTATGATGGCAGTGGGCTGGCAGGATGCAGCAAGTTGGCTGACAGTGGCAGACAGATACTGCATATAAGGATAGACTCAACCTGTACCTGAGTGTCATTAGTCTGTATGTGTCTAGCAGGCGCTCCTCCTTTCTCTGATTATTTCTCACCATTCCACCCATGGACCACTGTGCCAGCATGTCTCTGCTACGTGGGTGGACATCACAATTAATGAGAAGCTGCTATTTTTATACGGGGCAATTGTACAGGACCCAATGGGCATCTTTTGTCTCATAATTTGAACACACTATTGCAATTGAAAGGTTAAGTTTAGTATTCTCATATGGTGACTTGGGAATTGTCTGGTTTGCTAGTCATTATGCCAGAAATCCACTAACATGAGTGAGCAGAAGGCCAAAATTGTTGCAATGTGTTTATCCAGTGACATGATGCATCTCACAGTTATTTTAATGGGTGTTTGAATACAGTCATTACATTACTTAATGATGGTTTTTCATATCTTCATAAGATTAGCAGATAAAAAGTGTAATGCATGATTTTGAGTCTAATACTTGTTTACACCTCCTTGCGCCCTATTATCAATGCCAGTCCTGTCTGATTCCACCATTGTTTTGAGATTGACTTCCTGTCATGTTTAGCCCACTCTTCCCCTAAGTGGGTGTGCAATTCAACTATAGTTTGTTGGTTCATGCTCTGTTTCAAATAACTCTACAACTTTTTGAGGGGGTCTGTGGCACTGTGGCGGCCTAGCAGTTAAGGTATTATACTTTGGCCAAGAAAGCCCAGGGTTCAAATCCTATCTCTGCCAAGCTACCACTGTTGGGTCCTTGAGCAAGACCCTTATCCCACAATTGCTTCTACTGTAAGATTGTATCAGTTCTAAGTCACTCTGGATAAGGATGTCTACTAAATGTAAATGTCTAGTAATTTTAGCTGGGCTTTTGGAGCCGTGTGGTTCACTGGTGCATTGTGGGGGTTCTTGTGGGGGTTGTAGTGCGCCGGGCAGTCAGAGCAGGGCAGTCTGGATGGCGCTGGGACGAGTATCCGTTGGATGGGCATCTTCAGCATGGTCTCTGGGACTGACCTCCTCGGTGCAGGCACAGGCACGAACTTCCTCGGAACTGGCACTGGCACAGATGCCCTCAAGGCAGGCTCTGGAACTGACATTGTCTGGAACGACTCTTGTATAGACCTCCTCGGGACTGGTTCTGGCACGGACGCTCTCGAAACAGGCATGGTTGCTGATGTCCTCAGTGCAAGTACTGGTGCTGACGTCCTCGGTGCTGCCACGGGTACTGATGTCCGTGGCGCCGGGGTCGGCGCAAATGTCCATGGCGCAGGAGTCGGTGCAAATGTCCTAGGCGCAGGAGTCGGTGCAACTAGCTCCGATAAGAAACTGAGAGTCACGTCTCCTTCAGGTACGAAAATAGGCAGCATGTCGTGCTCAGATACCGAGCTATACGGCACTAATGGCTCAGGTACGGAGCTATTTGGTGATGCTAATGGCTTAAATACAGAGCTAAGCAGTGCAGCGCACACCGATACGGAGCTAGGTGACACGTCTTGTTCAGGTACAGAACGAAGAGACACGGCATCCTCAGGTACGGAAACAAACAGCACTTCGAACTTATATTCAATACATACTATATATATATATATAAAATATATACTATAATATATACTATAAGTGCTCAGGTATGGAGCTACAAGGCGCTGCGAATGCAGATATGGAACTAAGTGCCATGTGGGGCTCTAGTACAGAGCTAGTGTGCTCAGGTATGGACACACAAATAGACGCCTCCTGGAAGGATTCATGTACCGACGTCTTCTAGGCAGCCCCAGGAACGGACATCTTCTGAACCAGTAATGGACACGGCTTAGCTCTGGTGCAGGCTATAACCCTAGAACAGCCAGCTAGGGGTGGATCCCGCAGCTAGCAAACAAACTGAGGTTCAGACTGACCCCTCAGCTTCGAGCTTGAGGCCGACCAATGAGCTACAGTGTCCTCCTGGACCTTCTCAGACCAAACTCAGACCCAAGTGCATCCAAAAATTGCTTACCAGTCCCAGCTTGAGCCATGGGCCACAGGTTGGAAGCCCATTGCAACGCCCTGCCCATGAAACCTGGGCATGGGCCGAACAAGAGGGGTAAAAACAAAAAAATTCAGCGGATTGGCAGACGAACTGCTGACAAAGGTCCGGATCTCTGATAAATCTGACTGACAGATCTGAAATGCAACTAGAACCCGCCGTCTCCATGGTGGCGAAGTATTCTGTAACGCTGATAAAGCAAACTACATGCTCGCAGAGGTAAATGACGTTCAGCCGGTGTATTGTTATTAAACCAGAAGGTAGGCACACAAACAGCACAAGCAGTAATCACAGGTGTAAGAACTGAGCAATCGGAGTGTCGGTTAACAATCCAGGGTCGTACCAAAAAGACAGTCCCACAGGCAAAGAAATCAGAAAATGAGAGGCAAAAACAGTAGTCCGTAACACCAGAAAAGGTTCAGGTTCCTAAATCCGTCCAATGATAACCAAACACTCGGTATGCATGAACGAAATCAGAGGCAATACTTTGCGTCCACGTAGCCGAGACTCATATAAATGGAGGTGAGGACAGGTGTATTTCTCATCAGTACTCTGGTGATGCTGATCTGGAGGTGCGGCTTAGCCGGGCTTGTGGAGCCGTGTGGTTCGCAGGTGCATTGTGGGGGTTCTAGTGTGCCCTGTTCTCAGAGGTAAGCTGAATGGATGGAGGGTTAGAGTCAAGGGGCGTCACAGAAGTTAGACTTAATTAGTTAGACTTAGAGTTAGACTTACCACAGTAAGGGCCTGAAGTGCTCCCCATGGGGTGTCCTGGGTTGTCTGACCATTGGATGAGAGACAGCACTGTTAATACTACAAATAAAAGTCAAGGTACTCAGAGCGTTTAGTGAATGTGTTATATTTACCTTCTATGCCCTACAGAGGCAGTGCAGGTTCTTACATCAGAAACAACCACTTTGAGCATCACTGACTGGTAGTGGTATGGGTTTGGCTGTCTCCTTTTTGACTAGAGTCCAAATTCTGACAAGTGTCAGAATTACAATAATACGATAATGGTTCAGCTGATACATATCATTTGGCAAACAGTCAGATTTCTGTGAGAGTTACCGAGTCTGCACTCAGTGTGCATTAATTCATGTTCTACTTCATCACATTTATACACTAAATGATTCCACTTCGTTTCTTTTTAAAGTCTCGATCAAGCTGAATTTCAACAAACAAGGTGATGCAATGCATACCATGCTGCTAAACACACTTAGATTAGTGAGAGCTATATTATACTTTTGCTTGTCACATTTACACCCACATACCATGCAGAAAAACTTACACTGGCATTCTAACATTATTGAGCTGGAAAAAAAACCATGTGGGATTAGATCAAATGATCAGATTTCTAATGGAACAAGGATACACCTAATAGGTAGTAACTAGAAACAAAAGCAATATACAGAACCATGCAAATGTTATGTGACACTGATGCTTCTACTTGAAATTTAAACTGCAGATTTTACCAACATCAGTGTAAAAGGTGCATTTAACAGAGCTAGAAACCTTTTCTGACTTATGTCAGAAAAAAAAAAAAAAATTTATGCAATGCCCTAGAGCTTGTTTAGCCTTTGTGTGCACTGAGCTCTCTATTCCTGAAACTGGTTTAAATGGTGAATATAGGTATGAGCCTGTTCAGAAAATGTCCATTCAGACTGTGTCCATTCGCAAATATCCGATAAGGTTATAATCCGTATTATTAATGTTATTAATCTACGTAACCCATATATTACCTAAATAGATATATTAAGTGTTGTAGTTGTAATGACACATGGAACAGCACAACCTCTGGTGCACAAGTTTTATTAAATATAAAGTTTTAATAAACACATGAAATGTTAACCTGAGCAGACCTAATGCTGAGCATTTGACTGGCGCAGCACTCCTAATAAGCACCAAGATGATGATGATGAGCAGGTCTTAGCAGTAAGGTGAATTACATTCTGATGGATCTGTGCTGCACACTGTGAGAAACATGCATGAATCACATGGCAAACCTTATTCTTTTGGTAAATTCATAATGAAATATCCATGGATCAACTCTGTTTTAGTAATTATTCAGATCAATTTGTCGAGTGTCCTACCATATTTCATCCATGCTGACTTCTTTTATGTTTAGGCTTTATGCAGCATATTAACACTGATTAAAATAGAATCAGAATGACTGCAGTGTTGGCTTGATTAAAATTGTTCATTGGTGATTATTTTTTTGTATTGTTTTGATGCGAAAGAGTTTGTATTTCTGGTACTAATTTAATGCTTGATGAGGCTTTTGTTATTTCTGTTGTGTTATAATAGTGAGGGCTAGTTGGGTTATTTTAGGGTAATTCTGTATTCCAGATGTCTATATTCCTTGCATTTACTTCTCAGAGTGAGTTTAACACACAATTTATTTCAAATGTATGCACCCAGACATGCATTCAATAAATGAATTTATTTGTTAGCATTTATTCCCCAAACTTAAGACATAGCTCCAGGTTATAACAATACTAGTCAGAGATGCTCACAGTGGGGGCAGTACCATGTTCCGGTACCAGTTCTAGCCCCACACATGATGTTCATCTGCTGTAGCTCCACTCAAGCTGCTTCCGTCATCAGCTCCAGCCCCATCATACCCGGGCCACTTAATGCCGATGTGCATATTTCACATTTTATTCGAACTTTGACTCCATGACTTTAGTTTCGCTCTTAGATTTATCATCTACGCCCAAGGAGGTTGGTCCTCCCAAGGTTTCTTCCTATAACACTCAGGGAGTTTTTCCTTGCCACTGTCGCCCTAGGCTTGCTCAATTTGGGATTTGACGTAGTTATTAGGAGATAAACTAAACTTTTGCTTTGAGACAATGCTCCACTGTAAAAAGCGCTATATAAATAGATCTACATTAGTTACTACATTATCAAAAAATGAGTGTTGGATGTTAAAATGAAAATATATACAAATATGAGAGATATGATAAAAATAAGTTGAACAGAAAACAGAATTTTATTGTCATTATACATGGTACACTGGTGTGCAGTACAAATCATAAATCACAAATTGTTTCTAAGTAAAACCAAAAAGAACAGTGTCAGCAATATTATGACATCTCTTATCATCTATTATGAAATCTGTCTTTCAGGCCTTCCTTATCAATTGTGTGCTCGTTGACTGGTGCTGATGGCGAACAGCTTTGACTCTGCTGTAGTGCTGGCACCTACTGTACCTGTCGATGGCGCAAATGTTCTCTGTGGTCCAAGCCATCCTTTGGGTGAATCATTGTATGTGTGATTACCCTTTCATGCTTTATTCATGTGATGCTTTCAACTCTGCTGCCAGATTCCCGTAATATACTGAGCTTGGATGACATGTAGGCAGCTGTTATCAAAGTTGCTGAAACTGATCACACTATTCTGAACTCGATAGACACAACTTTAATTTCCTCCTCAGTACAAGGCAACGAAATGCAGTTAGCATCTACCAAAAGTGCAAATAGTAGCACTGTGCAAAAAGCAGAAAGGTGAAAGAGCAAAATGTGTAATAAATTTAAAGGAATATATGAATGCATCTATAGATAATATATACAAAATTCTGATCTACAGGACTTTATTTTTTTTTGTATCATTTGTATCCTGTGTGTTTTATGTAATAAATATTGTAATGTGAAGCTGACATAAATACAACATTATTTTCACAATTTCACAAAAAAAGAATCCATAGACTATCCACCTGCATTTAGTTGCAGTATATTGCAGCATATGATATATAACTATAAAAGCTTCGAGGTTTTCTGCGTAAACCTGGATGCTGTTACTCATTTCTATTTTTACAACCCCAAATCAGAAAAAGTTGTGATGGTATGGAAAATGCAAATAAAATTTAATTCCTTAAATTTCCTTAAATTTCATTGCAGACAGTGTGAACCCAAGATTGCATAAATATGACCTAAAACATCATCAGATTTTCACAGAAGTTCTACAAGTATATAAAGAGAACCCAGTTAAACAAATGAGACAAAAATGATGATCCAACATTACATATTAGTGAGTGGCAAAAGTATGTATCTGGTATCTGGTGTGACCCCCCTGTGCAGCAGTAACTGCAACTAAACATTTCCTGTAACTGTTGATCAGTCCTGCACACCGGCTTGGAGGAATTTTAGCCCATTCCTCCATACAGAACAGCTTCAACTCTGGGATGTTGGTGGGTTTCCTCACATTAACTGCTCGTTTCAAGTCCTTTCCACAACATTTTAATTGGATTAAGGTCAGAATTTGACTTGGCCATTCCAAAAAACTTTATTCTTCTTTAACCATTCTTTGGTAGAACGACTTGTGTGCTTAGGGTCATTGTGTTGCTGCATGACCCACCTTCTCTTGAGATTCAGTTCCTGGACAGATGTCCTGATATTTTCCTTTAGCATTCTCTGATATAATTCAGAATTCATTGTTCCATCAATGATGGCAAGCCGTCCTGGCCCAGATGCAGCAAAACAGGCCCAAACCATGATACTACCACCACCATGTTTCACAGATGGGATAAGGTTCTTATGCTGGAATGCAGTGTTTTCCTTTCTCCAAACATAACGCTTTTCTTTTAAACCAAACATTCTGTTTTGGCCTCATCCGTCCACAAAACATTCTTCCGATAGCCTTCTGGCTTGTCCATGTGATCTTTAGCAAACTGAAGATGGGCAGCAATGTTCTTTTTGGAGAGCAGCGGCTTTGTACTTGCAACCCTGCCATGCACACTATTGTTGTTCAGTGTTCTTCTGATGGTGGATTCATGAACATTAACATTAACCAATGTGAGAGATGCCTTCAGTTGCTTAGAAGTTACCCTGGGGTACTTTGTGACCTCACCAACTATTGCACACCTTGCTTTTAGAGTGATCTTTGTTGATCGACCACTCCTGGGGAGGGTAACAATGTTCTTGAGTTTCCTCCATTTCTACACAATCTGTCTGACTGTGGATTGGTGGAGTCCAAACTCTTTAGAGATGGTTTTGTAACCTTTTCAAGCCTGATGAGCATCAGCAACTCTTTTTCTGAGGTCCTCAGAAATCTCCTTTGTTCGTGCCATGGTACAATTCCACAAATGTGTTGTGAAGAGCAGAGTTTGATAGATCCCTGTTCTTTAAATAAAACACTGTGCCCACTCACACCTGATTGTCATCTCATTGATTGAAAACACCTGACTCTAATTTCACCTTCAAATTAACTGCTAATCTTAGAGGTTCACATACATTTGCCACTCACTAATATGTAATATTATTCCAAGTACAATATTTTTGTCTCATTTTTTTAACTGAGGTTTTTTTTATCTTATTTTAGGACTTGTGTGAAAATGATGATGTTTTAGGTCATATTTATGCAAAAACATTGAAAATTCTAAAGGGTTCACAAACTTACAAGCATATATATGTCTCCAAGCCTATGAATGACATTACTATCTATCAAAATGCATCAGCCTTCGAAGTCATTCTAGTAAGAACTAAAAAGTAAAAGAATGTCTCATTGGAAATTAGAAAGAATTAGAAAGTCTCAACCAAACCTTACTCCCAGTTATATGTATATTTTTTAATAAAATAACTTGGCTTTAAATTAAGGCAAACCAATTTGAAGGCAAAAAATAGAGAGAATGCAGTAGGTGTGATCAAGCTCAGAAGCTTATTCTGAGAGAGAATATGAGCAGTACTAATTTATGTGAGAGGCACGTAAGATTACATAGAATTTGGAATTCTGGCAAGGGCTTGCTTGTGTGTCTCTGGTATTGGTTTGTGCATTTTTGTCATTTTTGTATTAAACAACTGTGTTCCTTTTAGGTTGGAATTATCTTCTAATAAAATTCTCTTCAACAATGATAAACAAGCTAATAACCATTTAGTTTATTTGTAGGAATAAAAACTATTTGCACAGTAAATACATAATGTAATCTTGCAACCGTTCATGTCTGTGGCATGTTTGTCAGAATTTGCAATGATAAGTTTGTCTATTATAGAAAAAAAAGATTGTAAAACCTTTGAAACAAAATAAAATTATTCTAAATGAATTGATTGTGTCTGCTTTATCACATACCAAACACTGAGGGTGCCTCATAGGTGAGGCCACCAGTCTGTGCAGACGAAATTAATTTCCAGACTAATTCTCTCTGTAAACAAAAGCTGGAGCAGAGCGCATGTCCAACACATTCATTTCAGATTCACCCAGTCACTGGCTCTCCCACTAGACACTGCTTTGTGAACAGACCTTCAGTCATTTCTCTCCAGCATGTTAGCTGTTTTGTTCTCTTTCACTGCATTATTTACTATTAACTTGTGTCATATGTGGCAACACAATATCTAAGTAAATGCCAGAATGTACTGGGGTAGTTTTGTACCTGAGTTTTATATTCTATAGCTGAATGTTAGATTTGTTTACATAAGATTAGAATCATGTTTTGCTGAAATTCTGTTATGGCGTTTTGAGTGTGCTGAGTAACCTGAAAACTGCTGCTAAAATACATTTCTTTACAATACCAATACGTAAGTTAGTTTTGCCATGTTTATAATATTGTGTTGGATAATGCCTACTTTTTCTAAACCAAAAATGTTTAATAATGCAATGAAGGAAATAATTACATTGTGTGATATACTGGAGACAATGTGCATGTTGACCAAAAAGTATGATTTACACCAAAAATAAATAGTAATTTTGTCTCTTTCCTTTTTTTTATTCTTCCGAAGCTTTGGAACTCAATTTTGTCTTATATTACTCAGTGACATGCATCCCTGGTTTCATTTTCCATAATTATTGTATTTACGTTAAGGACGTTTATCTCTCATTCCAAGCTGATACAATGTGCAGCTTACAATGTGGTCAATGAACTGGGCTATGAAAAATACAATAAAATCAGCCAAAAATATTCAATACAATATAAAATAGAGTTGTTTTGACGAATACACTGTGTTTAAGTACAGTGCAACCTCAAAAAAGTTTTAGCTCTGAGGACATAACTTAGACATATGGCAGTCATCAGCATTTATTGACATGTTCTCTAAAGACATTGCTCTATTGGTTTTTATTTTTTTCATATACTACTACTACTACTAATACTACTACTACTACTAATAATAATGATGATGATAATCATAATCATAATCTTAATCATCATCATCATCATCATCAGTCATCAAAATTATTACAATAATAATAATAATAATAATAATAATAATAATAATAATAATAATAATGAGTTATTATGATGATGATGATTATGATGATGAAGATTCAAAACCCTGATGCTCGCCTACAAAGCCAAAAATGGAACAGCATCATCTTACCTAAAGGCTGTAATCAAACCACGCTCTGTACCTTGTACCCTCCGAGACACAAGCTTGGCTCGAATGGATTTTGCATGTAAGATTAAAGGAAGACAAGCATCACGTGTGTTTTGCTGATTTCCCTACATCAGATACTAGCAAGTTCTAGTTGGATTGTCTTTTTGAGCTATTGCTTATTTTGTACAAACATGAGGTTTTGTCTACTAGGAAATATACAAAAGCACTTGTGTAAGTCACTCTGGACAAGGGCGTCTGCTAAGTACTGTAAATGTAAATGATGATGATGATGATGAAGATGATTATTATTATTATTATTATTATTATTATTATTAGTAGTAGTAGTAGTAGTGTGCATAATGTGTGATTAATATACAGTACCTGTTGTTGGGCTGGATGGGGCACTTATGGTTTAACATCAGCTTGCTACCTATTTCTACTACACTACAGTGAATAACTCATTTATAACTTTTTCCAGGGATTTTGGTTTGATGTCACAATGACAAACATGGTTCTACACTTTTGCTCCTTCAGCGACGAGCACCCCATAGGACCAGTGCTTAATTTGAGCCAGATCCTATCGGAACAAGATCAGGCACCTCTCATATTTGGAGCACTTGCTTTCCAGCACTTATTTGTGCAGATCTAGCACAAATAGCTCTGCATTTTATATATGATATAAAATGTAAATGAGCAATATTAATAAACAAGTTTTAATGAAATGGTACTTATACCATTAACCTCCTTTCCAAAAACCCAAATGACTCATTTTCTTTGATGGTAAATGACATAATTATTTCATCAGTCATGTATTGCACGCTCATGTGTAAAGGAGAGCTACCAGACGACTAGGTTTGGAAATGACAAAAAAAGACATCATAGTTACAGTGGTGCTTAAAAGTTTGTGAACCCTTTAGAATTTTCTGTATTTCTGCATAAATATGACCTAAAACATCATCAGATTTTCACACAAGTCCTAAAGTAGATAAAGAGAACCCAGTTAAACAACTGCTGTACTTGGTCATTTATTTATTGAGAAAAATGATACAATATTACATATTGGTGAGTGGCAAAAGTATGTGAACCTCTAGGATTAGCAGTTAATTTGAAGGGGAAATTAGAGTCAGGTGTTTACAATCAATGGGATGACAAGTCTATCAAGCTCTTCACAACACACGTTTGTGGAAGTGTATCATGGCACAAACAAAGGAAATTTCTGAGGACCTCAGAACCTCGGAAAACAAAAGAGTTGTTTGATGCTCATCACCCTGGAAAAAGGTTACAAAAAACCATCTCTAAAGAGTTTGGACTTTACCCAATTCAGTCAGACAGATTGTGTACAAATGGAGGAAAATTCAAGACCATTGTTACCCTCCCCCAGGAGTGGTCGATCAACACAAGATCACTCTAAAAGCAAGGTGTGCAAATAGTTGCAAGGTCACAAAGGACCCCAGGGTAACTTCTAAGCAACTGAAGGCATCTCTGACATTGGTTAATGTTAAGGTTCCTGAATCCCACCATCAGAAGGACACTGAACAACAATGGTTTAGCATGGCAAGGTCGCACAGAGAAAGCCACTGCTCTCCAAAAGAAACATTGCTGCTCGTCTGCAGTTTGCTAAAGATCACGTGGAGAATGTTTTGTGGATGGATGAGACCAAAACAGAACTTTTTGGTTTAAAAAAAAAGCATTATGTTTTGAGAAAGGAAAACAACTGAATTCCAGCATAAGAACCTTATCCCATCTGTGAAACCATGGTGGTGGTAGTATCATGGTTTGGGCCTGGTTTGCTGCATCTGGGCCGGACGGCTTGCCATCATTGATGGAACAATGAATTCGGAATTATATCAGAGAATTCTAAAGAAAAATGTCAGGACATCTGTCCATGAACTGAAATCTCAAGAGAAGGTGGGTCATGCAGCAAGACCAACGACTCTAAGCCACACAAGTTGTTCTACCAAAGAAATGTTTAAAGGAAGAATAAAGTTAATGTTTGGAATGGCCAAGTCAAAGTCCTGACCTTAATCCAATTGAAATGTTGGGGAAGGACCTGAAGTGGAGCAGTTATGTGAGGAAAAAACCCACCAACATCCCAGAGTTGAAGCTGTTCTGTATGGGAGGAATGGCTTAAAATCCCTCCAAGCCGGTGTGCAGGACTGATTCAACAGTTACAGAAAACATTTAAGTTGCAGTTATTGCTGCACAGGGGGGTCACACCAGATTCTGAAAGCACCAAAGGTTTCACAATTTACTTTTGCCTCTCACTAATATGTTAATATTGGATTCATTTTTCTCAATAAATAAACGACCAAGTGTAATATTTTTGTCTCATTTGTTTAACTGTGTTCTCTTTATCAACTTTTAGGACTTGTGTGAAAATCTGATGATGTTTTAAGTATTTATGCAGAAATATAGAAAATTCTAAAGGGTTCACAAACTTTCAGGCACCATTGTAGACAATGTAAGTCTTTTTCATTGATATGGTTATTCTATGTTGGCTACTGTGTTATGTGTTGCACTATGAGCACAGTTGTGTTTATTTGTTTCGGGACCTTTTCACTTAATGCCCACTTGTGCATGCTTGGTGGTCCCTCACCTCATGTATTACAAATTAGGAAGTACTTCGGACTATACTGCAATGATACTGAAATGTGAGGAGTTTGCCTGCCTTTTGGGAGACAAACTCTGTTTAGCCTGTTTCTGCTCGTTTAGCTGTTTTTGTATCAGGGCGCATTACATTTTTGATGCATTACATATTTAAAAAAAATAAATAATTGAGGTACACAAATAACGTATGGTGGCGTTAACCACCAGACTTGTTTCTGCACATCACATATGTTCAGGCTGACTATTTAAGTACTTCCAGTTGGCTATTAGTACCACTAAACACTGTTAGCTGAATCATTGAAAGGCACTTGAAGACTGAAATTTAGTCTTAACGGAAGCAGTAATGGCAGACTGGGCTAAACAGCTTATAAAATATTTCCCTGAATAAAAACAAGTGTGTGAGTTCGAGATGGGTAATAAAGTGTGTGACACTGGGCTGTGATATATTAACAAGTAGTGGAGACATTGATAGGCAGCGTGTACTCATTTGAGTGAAGATGAGAAGGACTTGTAAAAATATATACGATGCTGAAGGACAGTGTCTGTCTCTGTGGGAACTTTAGATGAATGGAGAGAAGGAGAAGCAGACAACTGTGGAGGAAACAAAAAGGTTAAGCAAAAAAAAAAAAAAAAAAAAGACAGAAGAAGGAAGAGAGAGCATTAGCGGCTGTCAGACACTGGAAGAGAAAAGCAGAGAAAGGGAGAGACGAGGAGTGGCCTCTATGGCCTTTGCCTGAGGTGGACATGCTCTGCTGTTCATGTCTCTGTGTCCCTGCTTCCACTTTAGACTCCAGAGATGTACTGAGGTCCAGCCGCCTCCATAGAGAACTGCATGGCCCCCAGCTATAGCTGACTTTACATGAACCTGCCCGTTATGTGGAACAAAGCACAAAGGAAGAGAAGGAAACAAAGAAATCACCCTCCCTCTTTGCTGTACCCTTCTGAAGAGCAGACTCGACCGAGTTAACAGCTGCTGGGTAATGCATTTAGAAAGTAATTTGTTAAAATCTAATTGATGGCTCCACTTGCACCTCTACTCACTGCGGCCAAGCAGAGCGGAGCTGAAACACAGCAGATGCTGGCAGTCCTATGCGGGGCAACGCTGCAGGCAAGGTGCTCTAGTGGCACACACCCACACACACACACACACACAGCTAACAGAGTGGATGTATTGTAGATAATAGAAAATGCACACATAGAGAAATTTTTCTGTCATAGTTTCAGGAAAGTTTTTATTATATTAAACGAACGATTATAGAAAATGATTATACTGTAGGTTCAAATCATATATGTAAAACTATGAGTACTCCACTTTATCCACTTAATCCTGATCAGGGTGGTGGGAAAGCTGGTGCCTAGCCAGTGGCACAGGGTGCAAGGCAGGAACAACCCTAGACAGGGTGCCACTCCATTGTAGGGCACATACACTCACACTGTTACACTAAGGGCACTTTAGAAACATCAATTAACCTAACACATGTCTTCGGAATGTGGGAGGAAACCGGAGTACTTGGCGAAAAACAACTCCACAAGTCCGAGGTCAGGATCAAACCGGGGACAATGGAGCTGTGAGGCAACCGTGCTAACCACTGCACCACCATGCCTCCCTACTCCAAATTAGCTGTAGATAATAGCTGTTTTAAGTCTACACTGACTCCACATGTCTCTCAGGGTATTGTACTTTTGCTCCTTAAATAATTTGACTGAGGGTTTAAAAATAAAAATCACAGATTGCCACAAAGCAGATGAATGCTACAGAAAGATATCTAAATCCACTTGCAATTCCTACCATTCAAAATATCTTTAATAATTAGATGAACTTAAAAGAGATCTGGAAGACCATGAAACCTTTCTATTAGGGATGCTTGTAGACTGGTCAGGTTTGCACAGCAAAACTTTCACATTGCTTACAATGGCTGCAGAAGTCATGGTGCTGGGTACACTGCCACATGTTGTCTGTACAACAAGGAAATGTGCAGTCCTGCAATTTTATGACCAAATATTCAACAATAAAATCTATTTAAACCAGAGGCATTCTAAATCACCAAAACAAACTAGGTCTTCACATGCCCAGTGAAACAAATATTCAACTCTTTGGCTACTCACAATGATTTGTTTAGACATAGAAGATAAGCCGTTATAAAATGCATATTATTAATGCTTTCTTTGAGTTGTGCGGAAGTCAGCGGTACATAATATTTTGAATAGATACAAGAAAGAATTTCTTTTTGTTACTATATATTTCCTGACTCTTTGGTTCATCTATGTCTCAGAGCCGATTAGTTTCGCAAAATGTTCTGATGGGTCTATAGCTCTTTAAATGTTTCTGGAACTCGTCAGTTCACTAAATGGTTCTGAAGCTTTTGTTAGATTACAGATTAATATGTGATGCCCTCATATCTTTGAAATATAAATGTGTTTGTATAGGGTGTGAGGTTGTTGTTGATCACGAAGCCTGTTGCCATGTTGCACCTTAGCAGGAGAAACGGCCATCATTGGTGGCTGTGACCTGTGCCCTCCCTCTCCTCCTGTTTCATTTGCACCTCTATCAATGTAGGCCTTGACTTTTCAGCTGGGATGTTTCCTGATAATCAGGCCAGCAGCTGTGTTTTCAGTGAGAACCATCAGTGCAGGAGTGTGTGTGTGTGTGTGTGTGTGTGTGTGTGTGTGTGTGTGTGTGCTGGAGCAGTGGGGATTAAGTGAGAGAGTAACACTAGTAGGCCTGGCAGAGAAGAGCAGGAAAAAACATGTTCCAGGTGATGTGTGGACTCCTTTGTCGCCGACAGCACAATCATTTCACATCAAAGCAAGCAGTGGCAGGACTGGGGCATAATTCTCACCCAGAGAGAAGTGAAATGCCAAGTTCCATATTACCTCCTAACAGCACCAGTGTGTGACTTCCATCCTGGACATACATACCCATACAAACACACTCATTTTTGACTCGGATACAGACAGGCACAGTTCACACACAAACAGCTAACCTGCTGAGTGTATACTGGGCTTGCTAATGGCAAATGCCATTAGTCTTCTCCAAGTGGTCATCAGAAACATCATGTGACCATCAGGAGGTATTTTAATTGGTTTTACCAGTGGGACATATTAGAGCTTATGAAGTGGTTGAACAGCAGTTATTCATGAGCTCATCCTGAATTGGCGCATTTCCAATAATATCAAGCTGCACTCCTTTTTGAATAACAGAGCAGAGGAATGTGATGTAATTTTATTAGTGGCTTAAATGACCAGAGATACGTATTTATTTCCTTGAAAAGTAGACGGCTTGCTTAGCAGGTACTGTAAGTGCTCAGGCAGGGCTCTGGTTATACTGAGCAGTTAAAACAATAGCTTCACTGTATTTTGAGATATACTAATATTTTATATGTAGCCAGTTTGACTTTTAAAAGTAGAAAGTCCAAGGGGTAAAAAAATCATCTTAAACACCACATGAACAAGGACCTTGACCTTAAAACATAAGAATTTACATGTCAAAATGTATAATACAAAATAAAAGACACACACATAAAAAACTAGTACATTAAACAAGCTACCACAAACAAGCACACATATGACGATAACATATTACACAAGCTACCAGAAAACATGTCACAGTAGCACATGCAGACAAAGGGACACATTGATGGATAATAAAAAGCTAACCGCTAAGCTCAACATAAATTGGATAGGTAAAGCAGATGGCCATCTACAGAACACAGCATAAACAAACATAAAAATAGCAAACATACAATCCAGTAAGTGCACAGAAATGGACAGGAGGAGTAACACACATCAATATGTAGCCAGCATATAGAAAACTGGATCGTCATGTGAGCACTGCAAAGGATTTTATGACACAGAAACTACTAGTAGTAGTAGTAGTAGTGGAAGTAGAAAAAACATGGTTTAATGATGAATACTTGCTGTATTTTCAACTGTGATGGCTGTTCTAAGTACAGACATGGAAAACATCACAAATGGAGTGTGATATTTCAGCTTTTCAGCTTGGAAGAAAAACAATGGAACTTAGTTTGCCAAGTAAACAGAGGCACATCTCTTTGTGTGCATGTGTTCATAGCATTTTCACAAAGGTAAATTATAATCAGTTATAGGGTTGTTGGGTTTTTGCCACACAGCTAACTTGACACAACTAACTGACAGCAAAGCTAGATAATTAATCAAAGAAATTCAGAAAAATCAGCTTATTAAATGGTAGCGTGTTACACTTGCTGGGTACACACACAAGTCAAAGAAAAGCATTTAACCAGAGGACAAAGAGACAGCAAGCTCTCACAGGGAACAACACTGCACCTGCAACATCAGATCTAGCTGGCCAGAGATTAGAGACTGATGGAGCTACACCAGTGTCTGACTAATGTGTGCAGAAGTGAAAATCCCTGCAATCACAAGAGGATTCTGCCAGCTGGATGCAAATTTTATGGAGGAGACATGGTAGATAGCTCACCTCGGGGTTTGTATAGAGATTGTGATTGGATGTGTATGCACCAAGTACACAAAACTAAGTAAGACCATAGCAGTGAGCATGGTGCTCCCATGTGAAGGCGAAGACATGATGTTTCCTGACAAGATGGTGTCTGTGTGCTGTGCCTTGACTAATATGTTGTTATGCAACCACAAACTTCGGCTTAAACCATGAGAGTTGAATATTAACATTAAGAGCATTATTCATATGCTGCATAGCGTACTACGTTACCATAATAGATTATGGAAAATATTAAATTCAAAATCACTTTATTTCTGTAGCCTAATATTGGTTAGTGCAATGCTGAAGTAAATATGTGTAAAGTTTACAGCAACTATATAGTGCAATTACAATTGGTAGAAGAAGGAAAGTGGCAAAGTAAGATTCAAGAACTGATATAACATATCAAGATAATAAAGGCAAATATTAAAAGACAATGTAACGATATAAATTAAGGACACACACTATTGAACAAAAAGTGCCTGTTCAGTAATCAATAAGGGAGATAAAAATACAAAACCTGTTTGTGCGCCATTGTTCCAGTTTTGTCTATGTGCATGTAGCACATAGCCTCAGGTGACATTATGAAGATGCCTGACTGAGTCCCAGATATCTAAGGTGGAACCAAGCGATTGCACAGTAGTCCGGGTATTTGGGCCCTCTGCAAAGGTTCAAGAGGCGGTTAAAGATGGTTCAAGAGGTTAATTGATGTAGGCCTATATGAGAGTGCAAAACCCAAGACATTAATAACAATAAATAAGTGTAAAATTAATAATAATAATAATACTTTAAAAAACAATCAAAATAGCCTTCATATTAACACGCATTATTAAGCTACCAGTAACAAATAATATCTGTCTACTACTTCGTTATCACATCAAGTGCATTATTCTGTTATTTCACCTGCATTTATTAATAACCTACCAGACGTAATGATTAAAACACCAATACCGTCCAATCAGCTTGAGCATGCAGCCCACAAGTTAGAATGCTTTGCTCAACGTTAAAGTTAAGCTGCACTTTAAGTTGCTCCTACTAGGGTCAAACACACTTGAGAAAAAAAGACTTGACTTGTAGTATAATGACAACACCTACATCTTGAAAACAAACTGCTTGGAGCCACTGCTTACCTTAACTTCAATTATGTGCATCAATCCCTTCAGAATCAGCCACAGATTTATAAACCTTGACTCTACCATGCTACCTGTTTATAAAACAATTTCAAATCCTGGGGGAAAAAAAGCATTTTTAAAAAAATGAAGTTTACCAATAGCTGTGTAGTTACCTCTACTGTAAAGGTATATATGAAACAGCCAGGATTTTGTCCCCATGGTCACTGTACAGAAACAGAATTACTTAGCGTACTTAATGACCTATTAAGGTCTATATATAATGGAAGTGTCTATTTTTTAGTTCTATTAAATATAAGTGCAACAGATGACATTATAGGTTATGATAATATACTAACAAGGTTAGAAAATTCCATACAAATTAAAGGATTGGTGCTTTCTTTGTTTAGATCGTACTTTATTGAATGTTACCAGTTTGTTTATGTAAATAATGTATGCATCAAACTCACAAAAGTTAAGTACTATTCCAAGAAGTTTAATCTGTTCATCTGGACATAGATTTTGTTGGAGAAACATTTCGTCACTCATCTAAGTGACTTCTTCAGTCTCAGCAGTTGGAAAACTTCCCCAATCTTATATACAGCACCTTTGCATAACGACTGGTACCAGCACCATTACATAACAATGGGACTGGTGATCAGTTTAATATGCAGATAGACATAGCCATTAACGACAATGGCCACGTGTGCCATTCACACAGGATTGGGGAAGGGCTGCGATGGCTCCATTGTAAGATGGTGAGAGATGTACTCTGAGGCCCCCTCCTCGGTTCGGGGATGGACGTTCCCTTTTTACAAAAATGGCTTCTTTTACTCCGCGTTCAAACCATCGTTCCTCCCTATCAAGGATCTGCCGTCTTCATCCTTTTAAAAGAGTGGCCACTGGCCTGTAGGTGGGTGTAAACCACAAAGTCCTGACCTGATGAAGTAGCTCTTCTATGTTGTGCCATCCATTTTGCCAGTGGCTGTTTGGTTTCCCCGATGTACAATTCCTGGCAATCCCCCCGGCACTTAACAGCGTACACTACATTTAATCTGTTGTGTGCTGGGGGACCCGATCCTGGGGTTGACCAGTTTCTGGCGTAGCCGTGTTTTGGGGTTTGACAGCCACTGAGACGCGGTGTTTGGCAAAGATGCGTCTCAATTGTTCCGATTTTCCTGCCACATATGGAATCACCACTGGTTTACGCGTTAGACTGCGGTTTTTGTTCTCCTCTCTCGTCGATCTGCTGGAGCACTGTTTGGGGGCTCAAAACGTTTCTCCAACAAAATCTATGTCCAGATGAACAGATTCAACTTCTTGGATTTTCTTACCTGGATCATTGAGCATGCATCAAGACGTTAAGTACTATTATTTTCATTATACAGTGGGTCAAAAAAGTATTTAGTCAGCCACTGGTTGTGCATGTTCTCCTACTTAGAAAGATGAGAGAGGGTTTGTAATTTTCGTCATAGGTACACTTCAACTATGAGAGACTGAATGAGAAAAAAAAAATCCCAGGAAATTACATTGTAGGATTTTAAAGAATGTAATTGTAAATCATGGTGAAAAATAAGTATTTGGTCAATACAAAAGGTTCAACTCAATACTTGTAACATAACCTTTGTTGGCAATGACAGAGGTCAAAACGTTTCCTGTAAGTCGTCACCAGGTTTGCACACACTGTAGCTGATATTTTGGCCCATTCCTCCATGAAGATCTCCTTCTAGAGCAGTGATGTTTGGGCAGTCACTGGGCAAACACGGACTTTCAACTCCCTCCACAAATTTTTCTATGGGGTTGAGGTCTGGAGACTGGCTAGGCCACTCCAGGGACCTTAAAACTGCTTTTTACGGAGCCACTCCTTCGTTGCCGAGCGGTGTGTGGGATCATTGTCATGCTGGAAAAGATCCAAGCCATGTTTCCATCTCAATGCTCTCGCTGATGGAAGGAGGTTTTGGCTTAAAATTCTTCCCTTAACATGGATCAGTCATCCCTGTCCCTTTGCAGAAAAACAGCCCCAAAGCATGATGTTTCCACCCTCATGTCCACAGTAGGTATGGTGTTCTTTGGGATGCAACTCAGCTTCTTCTTCCTCAAACACGGACAAGTTGAGTTTGTACCAAAAAGTTCTACTACTCCTACCTCAGACACGGGTTTTTGCTTTCTCTTCTGCAGTTCCGCCCTCTTCATTTGTCCTTGCCATTAATCAAGTTTCAACTCAGCATTCTTCTTCCTCCAACACGACAAGTTGAGTTTTTTATTTTACCAAAAAGTTCTATTTTGGTTTCATCTGACCACATGATATTCTCCCAATTCTCGTCTGGATCATCCATATGCTCTCTGCTGGCAAATTTCAGACGGCCTGGACATATACTGGCTTAAGCAGGGGGCACGCCTGGCACTGCAGGATCTGAGTCCCTCTCGGCATAGTGTGTTACTGATGGTAGCCTTTGTTACTTTGGTCCCAGCTCTCTGCAGGTCATTCATCAGGTCTCTCCGTGTAATTCTGGGATTTTTGCTCCCCGTTCTCATGATCATTTTGACCCCACGGGATGAGATCTTGCGTGGGGCCCCAGATCGAGGGAGATTATCAGTGGTTTTGTATATCTTCTATTTTCTTACAATTGTTCCCACAGTTGATTTATTCAAACCAACCTGCTTGCTTAATGTAGATTCACACTTCCTAGCCTGGTGCAGGTCTACAATTTTCTTCCTGGTGTCCTTCGACAGCTCTTTGGTCTTGGACATGTTTGAGTTTGGAGTCTGACTGTTTGAGGCTGTGGACAGGTGTCTTTTATACAGATATCGAGGTCAATCAGGTGCCATTAATACATGTAACAAGTGGAGGTAAGAAGAGCTCCTTAAAGAAGAAGTTCCAGGTCTGTGAGAGCCAGAAATCTTGCTTGTGTGTGGGTGACCAAATACTTATTTTCCACCATGATTTACAATTAAATTCTTTAAAAATCCTACAATATGATTTCCTGGATTTTTTCCCCTCATTTTGTCTCTCATAGTTGAAGTGTACCTATGACGAAAATTACAAACCTCTCTCATCTTTCTAAGTAGGAGAACTTGCACAATCAGTGGCTCAATTATTTGTAAGCATGTACTAATTTCCACTGCTATGCAGATGATATACAATTGTATATACTGTATTAGCCAAATCAAATGAGATTTTTTATAATCAGTAAGATTTAGGATTGTTTATAGGAAAAATTGTCAAAGGACGTAAAGGAAGTATTAATAGTAAAGGAAGTATTATTAGTTGTACCCAAGGCTGCAAGAAACATGTTGTCTAAATCTATACTAAACCTTGATAACTGCTCAGTAACGCCAAGTCCATCTGTAAGAAAATATAGGTGTCACATTTGATGCACACATTAGCACCATTACTGGAATTTATTTCTTCCATCCAAAGCTAAACCTAGAAATATACTCTTTTTTATAGATGTTTAGAAATGGTTCATGCATTTATAACCTTAAGGTTGAATTACTGTAATGATCTTCTGACTGGATGCACTACTAAATCTATAAACAAACTCCAGTTAGTTCAGAATGCAGCTGTTCAAGTGCTAACTAGACCTAGATAAACTGATCATATTAATACCATTCTGTCAGCCCTGCTCTAGTTACTGGCTCAATTGGGACCATGGGCCTAGTTAGTTACATAACTTTGAGACAATGCTCTGCTGTAAAAAGTGCTGTAGTAATAAATATAACTTTGACTTTGAAATTCATCACTTATCGCCAATACAGAATATAATCCAAAACAGTGCAGAAACATCAGCAACAATGACAGTGTTTAGGCTAAAGCACACTTGGTGAAAGTAAGCAACCACATGTGGCCTAAGTGAAAGACAAACAAATGTGTAAATGTGATGCAGTGTTGACATTGGAAAAAAGTTGTTTTGATGAGCTTAAACCTCTTTATGCAGATCAAAGTTTAAGCACATTTTCAAACGATTTGCACAATTACACTATAACACAAGATATATTTAGTTTTATACATGTACATAGCACAACGATCATTCGGCGCTTAAACTGAAGTAAACACTTGGGCCAACATTTGGATTTCCTAGAGGGTACAGGAGGCTAATACCAGTGGAGAGACACTGTTGTTATTGTATCCCATCTATCCCCTTGGGTGTAGAAGTGTCAGGGGTTTGTTATATGGGTTATAATATTGTTTGCTGTTATAATTGATGTACATTTTGTGTGAATTTGTGAAATAAAATAAAAAGTGTTAATCATAAAAAAAAACACTTGGGCCAACATATTCATTTACCCCCAGGCTTTTATTCCCATCATTTAGGTTATATTTGAGAACATGAAATATAGAAGTGTCAAAAAAAACAAAAAACACCTGCTATTTTTATAGTTAACAAGGTGTGGATGCTGGGCACGAAATATCAACCATCCTCCTGATACATTTACTGATTCACCTGGGTCTCATAAAGCAAAGTACAAAATTTGGGACAGGTAAATGAAAGTTTGGCGGCACGGTGGCTTGACAGGTAGGACTGTCGCCTCACAGAGAGAAGGTCGTGGGTTCAATACTCAGATGGAGTGGTCTGGGTCCTTTCTGTGCGTGTCCTCCTCGTGGCTACATGGATTTTTCCTCTCACATTCCAAAGATGTGTGTTAGGCTAGTTGGTGCCTCTAAAGTGCCCCTAGCATTTGAGCGAGTGAGTGTATGTGTCCTATGATGGATTGGCACTCTGTCCAGGACTGTTCCTGCCTTGTGCCCTATGTTGCTGGGTAGGCAGCAAAATTTTTTTTTGGATACATTTTTTTTTGGATAAAAAAAGTCGCTCTCCAGCAACCTGGATAAAGTGGAAAAACAGTGAATGAGTGAATAATTGACTTTCATTCACAAATGATTACGCATGATTTTACTAAGTGTCCAATTTACAGTGGTGCTTGAAAATTTGTGAACCCTTTAGAATTTCCTGTATTTCTGCATAAATGTGACCTAAAACATCATCAGATTTTGGCATAAGTCCTAAAAGTAGATAAAGAGAACCCAGTTAACAAATGAGACAAAAATATTATACTTGGCCATTTATTTATTGAGGAAAATTATCCAATATTTCTTATTAGTGTGTGGTAAAAGTATTGAAACCTCTAGCATTAGAAGTTACTTTAAAGGTGAAATTAGAGCACGTGTTTTTCAAATCAATGGGATGACAATCAGGGTGAGTGGGCACCCTGTTTATTTAAAGAACAGGGCTCTCTCAATGTTGCTTCTTCACAACACACGTTTGTGAAGTGTCTCATGGCATGAACAAAGGAGTTTATGAGGACCTCAGAAAAAAGAGCTGTTGATGCCATCAGGCTGGAAAAGGTTCCAAAACCATCTCTAAAGAGTTTGGACTCCACCAATCCATAGACAGATTGGACAAATGGAGGAAATTCAAAACCATTGTTACCCTCCAGGAGTGATCGAACCAAACAAAGTCACTCCAAGAGTAAGGGTGTAATAGTTGGCGAGTCACAAGTAACCAGGGTAACTTCTACAGCAACTGAAGGGCCACTCTCACATTGGCTAATGTTAAGGTTTATGAGTCCACCATAGAAGAACACTGAACAACAATGGTGTACATGGCAAGGTTCCAAGGAGAAAGCAACTGCTCTCCAAAAAAGGAACATTGCTGCACATCTGCAGTTTGTAAAGATGACGTGACAAAACCAGAAGGCTATTGGAAGAAATGTTTTTGTGGACGGATGAGCCAAAATAGAACTTTTTGGTCTATAAGAAAAGGTTATGTTTGGAGAAAGGGAAACCACTTGCATTCCAGCATAAGACCTTTTCCCATCTGTGAAACATGGTGTGGTAGTATCATGGTTTTGGGCCTGTTTTGTGCATCTGGGCCAGATGGCTTGCCATCATTGATGGAACAATGAATTCTGATTTATACCAAGAGAATTCTAAAGGAAATTTCAGGGACCTCTGTCATGCACTTGAATCGCAAAAGAAGGTGGGTTCATGCCGCAAGACAAGACCCTAAGCACAAGGTGTTCTACCAAAGAATGGTTAAAGAAGAAATAAAGTGAATGTTTGGAATGGCCAAGTCAAAGTCCTGACCTTAATCGAATCGAAAATGTTGTGAAGAACCTGAAGCGAGCAGTAATGTGAGGAAACCACCAAATCCCAGAGTTGAAGTGTTCTGTATGGAGGATGGGCTAAAATTTCTCCAAGCAGGTGCAGGACTGATCAACATTTACAGGAAAACGTTTAGTTGCATTATGCTGCAACAGGGGGGTCATATTTATGCAGAAATTTTAAAGGGTTCACAAATGTTCAAGCACCACTGAGATCTCCACAAAAAAAAAAAAAAAAAAGTTGGCACTATACTCACGAGTATGCAGTGGGGTCCTGCGGTTATCAGTAACAAATGGGGGCGGGTGCATGTGCTCTTAAATGCGTATTGTAGCATATTAACTCTTGATTTCTCTTAAAAATGAACTGAGAGTGTGAATGGCTCACTTCTGCCCATCCCCCGCTCCAATTAAACACCAAATCAGGCCGTGAGCGACGCTGGTTTAGTGTGAGTGGTGGCGTTCTATTGGTTAAAAAAAAAGGTGTCACTTCTACACTAGCGGATAGGCACAATTAATTTATTTTCTGCCCAGCAATGTGAGCCAGCGCCTATGCGATTGGTGAATACATATTCCAACCACAGAATCTACACTCGGACATCCGTAGCTTTGAATTTACATACTACTCTACGGCTGTGTCTGAAATCGTACCCTATTTTCTATTTAGTGTACTATTTAGTGTGTCGGCCATTTTGTAGGGTTGTCCGAATTCTCAGGCTGAATTCCATTTCAGGGGCTGCATCCTTCGAAGTACGTGGTCTGCGTGGTCTATGAAGATGTGTCCTTGGAAGGCTGTGTAGACCGCAGCAAAGGCCGAACCGAAGTGAGACGGTCTACTCTGCCTTGGATTTCCTGTTTGTGTCACAGAACTGCTGTTCCCGCCTGCACCCTATCACAAAACAGCTATATGCTTTATAAAAATAAAGCCAGAAATGTTGAGTTCAGTTTTTATAGTGTTTTTGCTCTTTCATTTATTGGAGAGGAGACGCTTCAACACAGGCGCTGACATTCATTTTTCCCCCGCAGTTTAATAAAGGTGTCTGTTTGCTCCTTGCTCCCTAAAACAAAACAAAAAAAGTTGTCCTTTTGCTTTTTAACATTTAGCTATTGGTTAAAAAAATCCTACATTTAAATTAATGTATATCCTCAGCCAAAACCGTTTCCGATGCTCCCGAAGTTCCCCTCACGCGCAATGCACCTCGGGATATGTTAGGTCGCAAAGGATACATCAGATGCATCCTTCATTTTCAGGGAAAAGAAGGCCGTATTCGAAATGGGACAGCCTAGGTGCGCCGCTACGATGCAATCAGTCTTCAAATGCAGCCTCCGAAGGATGCAGCCCCTGAAATGGGATTCAGCTTCAGTGGACAAATCGATTCCCTATATAGTACATTACTTTGTTACCCATAATGTTTATTTGTGAAAATAGTGCATTTAATATTTATATAATATTATGTATTCATCATGGTTTTAGTTTGTCGGACAAACGAGTGAAGTTTTATGCTTGACAAGCAGCATTGTGAGCTAAATTAAAACATCGCTAAATGGTATTACTCAAGTCATGTGACAGCACTGGTAGGCTTGTTGATGTTTATGTGATGAAAGGTCAAGGTAATTTGTTTCCGGCGTTAGTAGTGTTGTGTGAATTCCCTCGTTTGTGTCGCTCATTGCTCTGCTATTTAGTGTACTACACAGCACACACTACATAGAGATTAGTGAATGAGTAAACGAGTGGACCAATTCATATATAGCCCATGTTAAAACTTACTTTCGTGGTCGCTAACATTTCCAGAGTCTAACAGTTCTGGTTATGTTGGAAATGAAGGAATGTTTTTGAGGAGACGTGAGCAAGCGAAAAAAGGATTTACTGGAATGTAAACTGCTGTTCAGCAGTGTCATGGAGTTGCTTTGGAGGTCAGTGAATTTTCTATTACATAACTGAAGTTACCTTACATTCTAAATATATTCTAAAAGGCCAGGTTGTTGGGGAGGCGTCGTCGCATGTGTAAACAATAATGGAGGACAGGCTGAGATCATTCAGTATGAGATTTCTGGTGAATGGTTGCATGTAGATGGCTGAAAATTGGTGTGCAGGTAGTCATACTAGTTCTAAGAAATCTGATTTGGTGCATTGGACTGTGTGTTAAGAATATTTGGTGGAATTAAGCATTCCAACGTATGGGCCCACTCACGCACTCGCCAGGGAGCGCTTCTGCATGAAGAGGTTGTGGTGAGGTGTGTGTGTGTGTGTGTGTGTGTGTGTGTGTGTGTGTGTGGTGAGTGGTGATTACATTCCTCTAAACAGGCGACATTTTTTCTGGTTGTTGACTGTGACAATCTACAGGTTCTGCACCCATCCATTAGTAAACTGAAGACAGGTCTCAAGATATTTATCATTTCTGAGCTGCTTGAACTTGTGACCTGTCACTACAGAAACGAGCTTGTTGAGATCACCCTACCACTCTTGTGTTCACACAGATCTAGCTCGTTAATTTCATTTATTTTGTCAAAGAAGTGCTCCTTTGCTTTCTTGTTCAGCTGCTCTCAATAAGAAATCTTGCACTTGATACCACATGATCTATTCATAATTTTTTTCTGTTGATTTGTGTTTGAAGAGGTGCATCCTAAAATATGGCAACCACTATGCAGATCAGAGTGCAGCATGCCATGACAAAATTAATCATTCTCTGTTGAGAAAATACCCAACAAGGAACAAGAGGGGTATGCATACAGCAGTGTTTCTCAATCCTGGTCCTGGCGCCCCACTGCTCTGCATGTTTTAGTGTTTTCCTGCTCCCAACACACCTGATCCAACTACTCAGCTCATTAACGAGTTTGTTAGTCAGTTAAAGTGGGTGTGTTTAAACAGGAGAAGCAGTGGGGTGCCAGGACTAGGACTGAGAAACACTTGCATACAGGGAAACTGGGTGTGAAAGGGAAAAGGATCAAAGGCAGGTATGAAGCTGTGCTCAGGGCTTAACAGTGAGAATGTCCGCATGGACATTTAAAAAGTACAAAACCTGGAATGTGGAACAAATACTGGGCTTTTTTTTTGTTCTTTTGAGACAGATTTCTTCATATATATTGGCTTCTGACAGAGGATGCTTTCTGAAGGATGCCATCAACTGTCAGTTTCCACTGACACATTTTATCAGTGTTGTGCCAGTTCACAGCTTTTCTGAACTAGTTCAAGTTCAGTTCATACATGCTCAAAGTGAACAGTTCACGTTTCAAAGTTCCACAATTTTAATTCTTGAACTAGTTCAAAGTTCAGTTCATTTTACTTTTTCGTGAGATATTCAAATAAATACTTTTTTCACACTACAAGCTAGAATCACGATACGTTCTTTGAAACGGCTCATGGTAGACATTTTGCTCATGACCACTGAATTGTGTACGCGGCGTTTGCTATGCCTACCCCGCTCTGCTCTGCAATTCATCACGGTAAACGTCGTGCGGAAGCCAGTATGTTTATTAACTAGCCAAACCGTATGTTAACTATTCTCTCAGCCGGACACTACGTTGCCCGCAATGCATTGCGCGCACAATGTCAAAACCATTTCTGTCTGGTGATACAATGATTTAAGCGGTCAACCAGCGAGAATACAGGAGGGAGGAACTATTCCTCTCGTTGCGTTTCAAAAGAGAAACAATGTCACTCAGTTTTCAATGGAAAACAAATTCCAACGTTCATTTACAGTGATGTCTGCCGTTCATGACACATAATGTGAACTAATTCACGTTCAAGTTCTTTATTAAAAAATGTGTTGCATTCAGTTCAACGTTCACGAAAAAATGAGCGTGTTCAATGAACGCGTTCTTTTGAACTCGTTCACGCACAACACTGCATTTTATGTACAGTTGTGATAAAATTAACCCAGATACAATATACCCTATATGAGAACATTTTTTTCCTGATAATATTACCATATTGCAAGATGACAATGTACCTGTATATACTACTAAAATCATTCAATAGTAGATTAAGCAGCAGAGAGAGTTAATCCATTTTAATGGCATCCTCTATCAAATGCTTTTGGACCTTTTGGGAAGTAATTTGATAAAAAAAACTGCACTTTTCTACACCCATTAAATTTTAAATATGTCCATAGTGACCAGTTCTCTGTTCCGCTGCACTTGGTACAGTGTATCATCCAGGGAGTCTACCATTAGAGCCACACAGACGACTCAGGACGATGACAGGTACAAGCCCTCTTCCTATTAGTTCATGTCAGTGCCCGCTCACGTGATTGCATCTTCATACCCAATGCTCTGAGCTCTAATGACTTCTCTTTTCTCATCCCAGTACTCTGATTTTCTACTTCTTTCTCCCTTGACTCTTAGATTCTTAGTCTTCGGTTTAGTGAGATATCATTAGCAGTTCTGAACTGCTGACTCCGTGTCTGAGATTGGCAGACGTTTGCATTTCACACATCGGCATGCTACCTGCCATTAATAGTGATGATTCCCCAGACTAGCTCTCCTGAATTAGCATCTGCTGGTCTGGGAGAGGACTGAAATAATCAGCCTGGGATAAGGAAGGAAAGGAAGGGAGGTTTAAATTACATCAATTGCAGTCAACATAAGGAGCAGATAAAAGCTTGACATTACATTGCCCTTATCAAAGAACCTGAAATACTGAAGCTCATCAGTGACAGCACCCCCACTTGCTGCTGGGGCACTCAGAGAGTGTCTCCAATTAAGAGGAACGTCTTTCTATGATGTCCTATATTCAAATAAATGACCTGCATGTTGAAGTATCTGTGGGTGCTTATTGTTTGAAGTATCAGGCAATGGTTGGCGCCTCTTGCCATAATAAGAGAAATCATAAGCAGACGCTGTGGAAGCTGAATTCTACACCATGAATTTGTACAGGAAACCTGCAGACCACAGAAATACAAGCTATTCAGGTGAATTCCAGGAAGCTGGACGTGTAATTAACACCCTGCTGATATTCCTGGAAAAAAGGCCGTTATAGCTGACCTAGAAAACATTAGTCCCACTTGGGAAATATCAAAAGACTAGCTAGCTGTGCTCGGTTATGATGATACAGTTCTTTATTATAAGGCTATTCAATAATGGCCTAGTCACTTAGCTCTAAATAGATAGAGTGTGATATATGTTGAATGGTTAGATATCACAATATGATATCTATATTAAAATCATGATCCACTTTCAGAGTAGTATTGGAATTGCTAGGTGCCATTTCTTTTGTTCTCACTTAAAAAAAAAAGAGTGGTTAAGGCTCTGGACTACTAATAGAAGTGTGTAGGTCCAAATTCTGGCTCTGCCATGCTGACCTGTTGGGCTTTTGACTAAAGCTCTTATCCCTCATGCTCCATTTTAAGTCTAATCATTCAGGATAAAGGCATCTGTTAAAAGCTGGAAATGGTTATACTTTTTACTTCTCATACTGTGCGTATGTTTACACATGCACCTGATAGCCACCCAGCTTAATCTACATACGCACATGCAGGGCAGGCCAGTCAGGGCTGAGGCAATCCTTGCCGTTCTGGTTCACATTTAAATGTATAGTTCTTTTTGAATCATTCATTCGTTCATTCATTAAGTTTTCATACCCACTTAATCTTCTGCAAGGAGCTATGGCTTAACCACAGGGAAAAAGGTATCACTTCAATGCAGGACACACATACACACACTTGCACACACTGGGGACACTTTAGAAGTTGACCTAATGCCACGTCCTTTGGAATATGGCAGGAAACTGGAGTAACCCAGAGAAACAGAGGAAAACCTATGCAGACACGGTGAGAACACGCAAACTCCACACAGGTGGGGTCTGAGCTGAGAACTGAAAGCGAGGATGTCTGGAGCTGTAAGTCAACCGTGATAAAACACTTGAGCCACTATGCTGCCCTCATTTTGAATCAACTCTTGTTTAATAGATTGTTTAAGCTATTTAATAAATATGTATCTTATAACAACTAAATGCTAAGTTAAGTTCATAAAAGTATTAATATGCTAAAACAAGACAGTTAATAAACATGTTTTGTTAAAATGCTGTAAGGAGAGGTTTAAACAGAATGTTTAACATTGTTAATAAATCCTGGGGAAATGTTATTTCAGCAAATTAAGTAATCAGATATCTTGCTGCAATAATCATGCTGTTCATTCATTACAGTCAAACGCTTCCTGGTGAACAGCAATAGCAGGGGCGTGGAAAATCTGCTTTGAAGCACAAAAAACACAGACCTATATAGAGGATCACAGTGGCTTGTCCATCCGTTGGAGAAACTAATGTCTCACTGCACAAGTGGATTTACAAACACGTCATTTTATAAGCCCCCCATGGACACACGGGCTTCACTAGCAGTGAATCGAGTGTGGGCAGGTGCATTTTGCCACAGAAAAACATCTCAGCATTTATTGGACAGTGTGCGTTTTTTTGTTAGCCCTGTACTGAATCAGGACTTCTCTTATAGTAATTGGTTGACCACTCAAGTCAGGACATGACTGACGTCTCTAATTAGTGCCAGCAAGTCTTACAAATTATTTAACAATATTTTACAATTTACAAAGACAAAACCACAGATTTGTTATTATGTAAAACATTGCTTTGTAGGCAGAGCATCTAACTGCAGCTATTCAGGAGAGACATAAGAATTCATATGCTATTTTCTATGCTATAGCTAGCCAGTAAAATGAAAGTGAACATAATGTGAACATATACGTTTCCCCTATTTTAAAAACCACCAGCCACACTATAAATGGACTGTCTTTTTTCCCTTTTTCACCCTTGTGTTAATGAGATTATAACATGTAAATGCCAGACCTTCATAATGGGGGCGCTACAGATTATTGGCACTCTGTTAACTACCCTCACGCAAATGTAACTTAGAGTATTGTTTTATCCTGAAGCTTTCCCTAAGTACTGAAATATAACATGCCACTCCTACACTGTAATAATATTAATAATAATAATTAATCAGTACAATGAAAAGTGCAGCCACAGTGGGAAGTGGTTAGTACCGTCACCTCAGAGACCTGGGTTTGAGTTCCAGCCCGGCTGCCGCCTGTGTGGGGTTTATTTGTTCTCTCTGGGTCTGCATGAGTGTCCTCTGGACACTCCAGTTTTTTTTTTTCCTCCCACAATCCGATATACATCCGTTAGGCTAACTGGCATCTCTAAAAGCAGCGTCACAGTATTACTAACTACGTATATGCATGTGCCCTAAGATGGCTGGCATCCCTGTCCAGGGATGGTTCCTGTCTAGTGTCCCCGTGTTACAGGGTTAGGCTCTAGCCCTATCCCGTGACCCTGAATTGGACTGGAGTGGCTATGAAAGGTGAGAGACTGAAGGAGAAAAAAAGTGGTACAAAAATTATACATATATACAATGCATTCAGAAAGGCTTCAGACCCTTTCACTTCAAATTCAGCTTCCCCATTTTTTCTGCACTCACTACCTAGTATGAGAAAGTAAAACAACAACAATGTTAGATTTTTTGCAAATTTATTAAAAAGTAAAAAACGAAAATTAATGCGTGGGCATAAAGTATTCAGACCCTGCTATGCTCGTAAGCCCTCGGTCCATGCTAGTCGCCCTCGTCCCTAATGGTCGGGGGGGAGGCGTAGTCACAATTTTTGACAAAGAGTTAGGTGTTTACAGCTAAATCCCATTACAAGGCTAATTCTTTTGAAATACTGATTTCTTAATGTGACTGATCATCCTTATGGAAGCCAAAACCACACAATTTTCACGCTTAATCACTATTTACCGCCCTCCTGGTCCCTATTCAGGGAATTCTTCAGGAATTTGTCTAACTTTCTTTCCTGCTTACTACTGTCCAACAGAGATAAGGCTTTAATGTGTAGGTGATTTCAATATTCACTTTGACAATGAGCAGGAATCCACTTAAAATTGCTTTCGAGTCCATCTTAGAATCCATGGGTATCACTCGAAATGTGATGGGACCAACCCACCACTGTAATTATACCTTTAGACTAACATTAACATTTGGTATCAATATAGATAACCTTTTGATGTTTTCCCGCCAAGTGATTTAAGTTCAGATCACTATCTTTTAGTATTTGAGGCTATCTCTAATACAATATCCTTCTGTCTCCTTCTGCCTTGTTTTCACACCAAGCGCAACTTCACATCTGCTACTCCAGCTGCGTTTATTAAAAAACCTACCAGACTTGAAATTTAATACACCTACGGAGATAAATCATCTTGAGTGTGTAAATGACCAATTAGAATGGTGCTTCGCTCAACCCTGGACATGACTGCTCCTGCTCGGGTCAAACGTATTAGGGAAAAAAAGGCTAGCACCGTCGTATAATGACCACACCCGTAGCTTAAAGAGCAAGAAAGAACACCCATTTAGAGCGCAAATGGAGACATAGTAACGTGGAGGTGTTTAAGATTGCTGGGGACAGCATGGCAGGGTATAAGGCATGCCTTCATTAAGCTTAAAGCTGCATACGTCTCTTCAATTACATAGTTCCTTTTGCTTTTCTCTAACCTTCCCATTTTTCTCCTTTTCCCCCTTCATTCCCTGCTCCCCATCACCATCTTCCTCTTTGCTTTTTCCTTCCACTAAAGCTAAAGCTCATACTTCTCTTCAATCAATAGAGAAAAATAAGAATAATCCAAGATTTCTCTTTAATACAGTCTCCAAATTAACAAAAAACCCCACAGAAAGTGACTCTCCCATTCTGTGTAATTTTAACAGTAATGATTTCATGACTTTCTTTATGATAAGATAGAAACATTAGGCATAAAACTCAATGCTCATCACATCACCAAACTGTTCAGCCACCTTCCAGATGCAGCACTAGTGAAGACATCTGTTTAATGAGCTGTAAATCAAAGACTAGAATCTTTTACCCCAATTAATACTACTGAACTATCCGCACTGATCAGCTCGTCTAAGTCATCAACATGGTTTATTAGATCCAATTCCTACACGTCTAATCAAACAAGTATTACCTAGTGTTATAGAGCCTGTTTTTAGCTATTTTAAAATTCTTCCCTTACCTTAGGTTTATGTGCCCAAATCCTTTAAGTCTGCCGTTATCAAAACCACTGATTAAAAAAACGCCAATCTGGACCCTGTGTGATATCTAATTATAAGACCAATTTCAAATCTACCGTTCTGTCCAAAATCTTAGAAAAAGCCGTCTATCAGCAGCTCTGCAGCTACCTCCAAAGGAATGAAATTTATAAAACATTTCAGTCTGGCTTCAGGCCCGGCAATCAATAGTACTGAAACAGCATTAATTTAGTGTACTAAATGACTTGTTAATGTCCTCAGATAAGGGATGTGTTTCTTTTCTTGTCTCTGTTAGATTTAAGTGGTTGGCTACATCTATCCTAAATCTAGATGGCTGTCCAGTATAGCCCAGTCCGTCTGTAAAAAAAACTTAGGGGGTTCACATTTGATTCAGATCTCTCATTTGATGCGCACATTAGCAGCATCACTCGAACTCACTGCTTTCTTCCAATTACGTAATATCGCTAAAACTTAGAAATAATCCTCTCCCCCCCTTTTAATGATGCAGAAAAACTTGTTCATGCGTTTATAACCTCAAGTTGGGATACTGTAAACGCCTTACTTACTGGATGCTCTAGTAAATCTATAAATAACTTCAATTAGTTCAGAATGCAGCTGCCCGAGTGCTAACTCGAACTAGAAAATTTGATCATATCACTCCTGTTTTTATCATCACTACCACTGGTTATCAGTCAAATTCCGCATGATTACAAAATACTTCTTTTAACTTATAAAGCTCTACATGGCCTGGCCCCACATTCTCTGAGTGACCTCTTAGAGTTTTACAATCCAACTCGTCTACTTCGTTCGCCAGGTTGCAGGACTTCTTTTAGTTTCCTAGAATTAAAAAAGTCAACAGCCGGGGGAAAGGCTTTCTCATACATGGGCCCCCCAACTATGGAATAAACTATCCCACTTTAGTTCGAGATTCAGCAACTCTCCAAAGTTTTAAGTCTAGGCTAAAGAACATACCTATTTACACAGGCTTTTGACTAGATTTAGACCCAGGATGCATGGGCTTGGGTCACCGGGCCGGAGTCCTGTCTTGGCCCTGCCTGCCTTGTCCGCTAGCCGGAGTGTGCGAGTGGGCGGTCCCTGGCTGAACTTGGGCTTCGGTCCCTCGTGATCTTGACTCGTGCATCCCTTGCCTTAGAATAAGGCAGAGCTGGGGGTTAGTAGTCAAAGAGTCTTATGGTGAATCAGACACGTTGGGGTTGTTGTCCTTCTGCCTCCCGTGGGTTTGCCAGTGTCTCATGTGATCCCTCTTGGCTGTGTTCCTACCAGTTCTCCTCTTTCTAGCTATGCTGCTATAGCTAATGCTGCCGGGTCTCATGCTACACTTGGCATCAGTGATTGACATGGATCAGTGATTGTTAATAGACACTGTGATCTTAATCAATAACAATTACATTTTTCTGTTTTCCTCCGAGCTGTGTTCCCGGCAGTTCCAACCCCCGACACATGATGTTTCATCTGCTGGAGCTCCACTCAAGCTGCTCCGTCATCAGCCCAAGCCCCATCATACCGCGGGCCACTTAATGTCGATGTGCACTACTTCACATTTTATTTTAACTTTGACTCCATGAACTTAGTTGTTCGCTCTTAGATTTATCATCTCATACCCTGGACCACTTAATGTTCGATGTGCATGCTTCATCATTTTATTTGAACTTTGACTCCATGACTTAGTTTTTCCGCTCTTAGATTTACCATCTACGCCGCCCAGGAGGTTGGGTCCCTTTTTGAGTCTTGGTCCTCCCAGGTTTCTCCTAGAACTAGGGAGTTTTCCTTGCCACTTGTCGCCCTAGGCTTGCTCAATTGGGGATTGGACGTAGTTTATTAGGAGATAATCTAAACTTGTAAAGTTGCTTTTGAGACGATGCTCCATTTGTAAAAAGCGCTATATAAATAAATCTGACTTGACTTGACTTGACTTGCTATGACACTTAAAATTTTTGCTCCAATTTCTCTTGCTCATCTCTGAGATGTTTCTACACCTTTATTGGAGTCCACCTGTGGGAAATTCAATTCATATATATATAATAGATATATAATATATATATATATATATATATATATATATATATATTATATATATATATATACATACACACACACATATTATATATTATATATATATATATATATATATTGTGTATATATGAATTGAAAAAAATAAAGGGAACACTTTAAACAATATAACTCCCAATTAAATCTAACTTCTGTGAAATCAAACTGTCCACTTAGGACGCAACATGGATTGACAATACAATTTCACATGCTGTTGTGCAACTGAAATAGACAACAGTTTGAAAATTATTGGCAATTAGCAAGACCCATTTTAATAAAGGAGTGGTTCTGCAGGTGGGGACCACCAGACCACTTTCTCAGTACCTATGCTTTCGGCTGGATGTTTGGTCACTTTTGAATGTTGGTGGTGCTTTCACACACCGTGGTAGCCATGAGACGGGACTCTACAACCCACACAAGTGGCCTCAGGTAGTGCCAGCTCATCCATGATGGCACATCAATGCGAGGCTGTGGCATTTCTTTGGAGGGCCGCACAGCCCTCCATGTGCTCGCAGAGGTAGCTGACTGCCATTAGGTACCGAGATGAGATCCTCAGACCCCTTTTGAGACCATATGCTGGTGCGGTTGGCCCTGGGTTCCTCCTAATGCAGGACAATGCTAGACCTCATGTGGTTGGAGTGTGTCAGCAGTTCCTGCAAGATGAAGGCATTGAAGCTATGGACTGGAAATGATCCAATATTACACATTAGTGAGTGGCAAAAGTATGTGAACCTTTGCTTTCAGTATCTGGTGTGACCCCTCTGTGCAGCAATAACTGCAACTAAACATTTCCTGTAACTGTTGATCAGTCCTGCACACCGGCTTGGATGAATTTTAGCTAATTCCTCCGTATAGAACAGCTTCAACTCTGGGATGTTGGTGGGTTTCCTCACATTAACTGCTTGCTTCAGGTCCTTCCACAAAATCTGCAATGGATTAAGGTCAGGACTTTGACTCGGCCATTCCAAAACATTAACTTTATTCTTCTTTAACCATTCTTTGGTAGAATGACTTGTGTGCTTAGGGTCGTTGTCTTGCTGCATGACCCACCTTCTCTTGAAATTCAGTTCATGGACAGATGTCCTGACATTTTCCTTTAGAATTCTCTGATATCATTCAGAATTCATTGTTCCATCAATGGTGGCAAGCCATCCTGGACCAGGTGCAGCAAAACAGGCCTATCCATGATACTACCACCACCATGTTTCACAGATGGGATAAAGTTCTTATGCTGGAATGCAGTGTTTTCCTTTCTCCAAACATAATGCCTTTCTTTTAAACCAAAAAGTTCTATTTTGGTCGCATCCATCCACAAAACATTCTGCCTTCTGGCTTGTCCACATGATCTTTAGCAAACTGCGGACGAGCAGCAGTGTTCTTTTCGGAGAGCAGTGGCTTTCTCCTTGCAACCCTGCCATGCACACCATTGTGTTCTTCTGATGGTGGACTCATGAAAATTAACCACTGTGAGAGAGGCCTTCAGTTGCTTAGGAGTTATCCTGGAGTTCTTGGTGACCTCTCCAACTATTACAAGCCTTGCTCTTGGAGTGATCTTTGTTGGTCGACCACTCCTGGGGAGGGTAACAATGGTCTTGACATTCCTCCATTTCTACACAATCTGTCTGACTGCGGATTGGTGGAGTCCAAACTCTTTAGAGATGGTTTTGTAACCTTTTCTAGCCTGATGAGCATCAACGACTCTTTTGCTGAGGTCCTCAGAAATCTCCCTTGTTCATGCCATGACACCCTTAAACAAACGTGCTCTGAAGAGCAGACTTTGATAGATCCCTGTTCTTTAAATAAAACACTGTGCCCACTCACACCTGATTGTCATCCCATTGACTGAGAACACCTGACTCTAATTTCACCTTCAAATCAACTGCTAAACCAAGAGGTTCACATACTTTTGCCACTCACTAATATGTAATATTGGATCTTTTTCTTCAATAAATAAATGACCAAGTATAATATTTTTGTCTCATTTGTTTATCTGGGTTCTCATTATTGTCCTTTAGAAAATTCTAAAGGGTTCACAAACTTTCAAGCATCACGAGATATATATATATATATATATATATATATATATATATATATATGCATGCACACACTTTTTATTGCATTGGTTTATCATCTATCAAAATATTATATTGCATAGTTCACTACCATGCATCCATGCTGAGAGAAATTAGATGTTTAGGGGGCTCTATGGGTGATTTGTTTTGCCGGTGAGTATGTAGCTGATGCCAAAACATTGCCGGTGTTTTTTGGCCTTTGGCAGCTGCAAGACTGTGCCTTGTGATTTATGGAGGTAGACTGACCTTGGGGGAGGCCAGACTCTTTCTTTACTTCTCAACAATCCTGGTCTTTCCTCTGTGTTTTCTGCCACCTGAATGAGCCTGCTAAAAAATGACCCAATGTCCCTGGTTGTCAGCAGCAGTGTTGTGTCTGGCTTCAGTTTTTGGCATGATTGTTTTTTTCTTATTTTCTATAGCTGCTGTTTCTTTTGCTTGTCACCAGCAGTGCAGGTCTCCATGTGATACAGAGATACACCTTGATCCATCTGTCTCCCTTTGCTATTAATCCATTCACAGCCAGCCTGTTGGTTCAGTGCTGTATGTAGTTTGATGTTTAGGATGAAAGAAACATGATACCCCTGCAGCACCTCTGAACATTTTAACTTTGCTTGGTAGCAGGAGGCAGTGACCACGATAGGCTCTAACATAATTTGGCCTGTGAAAAATGCTGTATGTTACCATTGCTGCACTGTCCAAAGCCCATTGTCAGACTACTTTCTCTGACTCTAAGATTACTAGACAGTTCCAACAAATAGGTGAAAGGTTGTCATGTTTAATTAAACAAATGCTCTTGGTGTTTGCCTGTTATTGTAAGATGAGGTTAATGTGGCTTTCTGGTTGTGGTGCCAGTGACATACTGCTTAGGCAATGCCTGTATACCACCTGTTTTGTACTACTGTGTCTGTAAAATCTTTCCTATATTTTTTGATAATAAATAACATTAATTTGGAATCTTAAAGTTAAACTAGTTTAATGGATCACTGATAGTCATTGGTGTCATTAGCAAGAGCTTATTTTTCCAAGATAAACTTACAATCTCTCAACTTGCTCTTTATCAGTATTAATAGACTGTGTTAAATAGTAATTTACACTACAAAAATGCTTTGCCCAGATGTTAGAAGAAACAGCATCAATCACAAATGTAAAGGCCTCATAGGGAAAAAAAACAAGAACCCTCAAAGTTTTATATATACAGAGTTACCTCGGTTCTTAACCACCTGAGTCCTTGACCACCTCAGAACTTGTGGAATTCTGTTCTTGACCTTTTGAGTAGAAAAATGTGTCTTGGTTCTCGTTGTTTGCTCAGTACTCGGCACACTTGCTTAAACTTGTATGAGCCAAGCCATTTAACTAGTTTCAGCTGAAACTCAATTCATGAGTTGTGATTCAGGTTCACAATTGCCCTCAGAGAAGAGCTCTTTTATGTTTATTGTGTTTTTCTTTATTTTTACTACAGTATCTACACCTGTATTCTTATTGCAAATAAATCTCCATGGGTCCTAAAAAGGTTAGTTTATAAGAGCCAAGAGAAAGTAAAACAGGAATTGAATGCTCCAGAACACAGGCTGCAGTTAGCTTAGCAGCTATGCTAGCACTAAAGTTCAACAATAGAGTAATTAAGCTTTTACTTTTCACTTTCAGTCCTTTACTTAATAAATTGCTTGATATTTTTCAACACTTTTATTATAAAATAAGCTTTGTGTTAAACATTTGGAGAACTGTAGGTTAATGCAAGTGTTTTAAACATTAACTTACCATAGTATCCTTTCCATATCTCCGCTATGATACAGTATAGCCTGCTCTACCAAACACTTGTTAAACTCCTCAATTCATGATACATTTAACTTATGATGAATTTGTCGGAACATATCCTCTTCGTAAATCAGGGAGCACCTGTACAATACAACTCCATTAATGCATATAATGCCTTATACAGTGTGGACTTTCTGAGGGTCTGGAACGGATTAATTCAATTTACATTATTCTTTATGGGAAAAATTTGCTTGGTGCTTGTCATGTTCGGTTCTTGACAAGCCTTCTGAAACAAATTAACAATGAGAACCTAGGTACCACTGTACTGTGTATGAATTTTTCACTGGTTAAAATACATTTTGTTTCATGTAAAAGTAACTGTTTTTATTGTTGCATGTCAAATCCAAATGTTTTCACAGTTTAAATACTATATGCTGTATGTACCAATGCTTTACCGCATTTAATGCAACAACTAACTTTTTACAGCTATCTTCATTGTTTGTGACATGTTATACCTCTTGAAAGCACTAGCCTAGTTAAATGAGTCTCATCATTTGTACATTTTAGTAGTAAGTGGTACATGCTCTCTTTTACGTGTAATGGCAGCCTTGTTTATGAATACCGGTAAGTAATATATGCTCACTGCAAAATATAATTGCTCTGTCACCTAAAAAACATGCCTTGCAGAAGAATTCTAAATTTAGTTGCATTGTAAAGGTACTGCAAGTTTCACCTATTTTAGTCTGTGAGGCAAAAAAATAAGGAAAAGGTTAAAAAGTAAAAAGCCCAGTGAAAAGGAAAATGCCATTCGCTCTTAAATTGAAGACCTGGAATCCTGAAGATGGCAGATGGCAGTGGTGTTTAATTTATTGTAGTCTATATATTTAGTTTATTATAGTGTTTAAGTATTTTCTCTCTTCATTTTTAATTAGCTGGTGTATTTGAACTATTACTAAACACTGCGGTACCTCGGTTCTTGACCACCTCTGAACTCGAATTCTGTTCTCAATGCCTTTGAGGAAAAAAATTGTCTTGGTTCTCGTGGCTTGCTCTGTACTCGGTGCATTTGCTTTAATTGTATGAGTCGAGCCACACGACTCGTTCCAGCCAGCTCATTTCATCTGTATACTTAATGCAAATAAGTCCCCATGGGTCATAAGAAGCTTAGATATAATATCCAACCAAAAGAAAAAACTTCTGCACAGTATGATTTTCTCCCACATATGCTGGGTTTTCAGGCTGTAGCCATGCTGAGCAGCAGCGCACCAAATTCGCCAATAAAGTAAGTGTTTTGCTTTTACTTTTCACTTTCAATCTATTACTCACTAAATTGTATAGTAAAATCAACACTTTACTATAAAATAAAGTGTTAATGTGGCTTTGTGTTAATGATTTTGGCCAACTGTAGGTTGATTTGTGTTAATAGGCTCTGCTATGATACAGTATAGACTTAAAGTGTTTATGATACATAGGCCTACTTAAGGTGGATTTGTTGCAATGTATCCCCTTCGTGCTGTAAATCAGTTTTTCCCTGCCACTGTTGCCCAAGGCTTGCTCAGTTGGGGTTCTGGGTCTGGATATTTGTAAAGCTGCCTTGTGACAATGCTTCACTGTAAAAAGTGCTATATAAATAAAACTGACTTGACTTGAGTGGTGGCAGACGTTACTGGACTGCTATCCAGAAGCTGAGAGACCCAGCACTGTCAAGCTCCCACTGCTACAAGGCCCCTAATATCTAATATGCTTGAATTTCATTAGCTCGAAGTTGCAGGGGATGGAATATGTTAAATGTTGAACACCTAAACCTAAGATAGCAGGCAGAGGTGAACTCGTACGAACATTTATTTGAAGTATATATCAGCAAATATGCTGCAAAGTAGGTATTTCCACGTGGCCCCTAAGGCACTATGATTGGACTTCTTGGTTTGACCACACAACCAAAAATACTTTAACCATTTCAAAATAACTGCATAAAGAAAATAAAGTAACCATTGTACACTGCTCAAAAAAATAAGGGGAACACTCAAATAACATCCTAGATCTGAATGAATGAAATATTCTCATTGAATACTTTGTTCTGTACAAAGTTGAATGTGCTGACAACAAGATCACACAAAAATCATCAATGGAAATCAAATTTATTAACCAATTGAGGCCTGGATTTGGAGTCACACACTACAGGCTGATCCAACTTTGATGTAATTTCCTTAAAACAAGTCAAAATGAGGCTCAGTATTGTGTGTGGCCTTCACGTGTCTGTATGACCTCCCTACAACGCCTGGGATGCTCCTGATGAGGGTGACGGATGGTGGTCTCCTGAGGGATCTCCTCCCAGACCTGGACTAAAGCATCTCACCAACTGGACCAACTCGTGGACAGTCTGTGGTGCAACGTGACGTTGGTGGATTGAGCGAGAAATGATGTCCCAGATGTGCTCAATCGGATTCAGGTCTGGGGAACGGGCGGCCAGTCCATAGCTTCAATGCCTTCATCTTGCAGGAACTGCTGACACACTCCAGCCACATGAGGTCTAGCATTGTCCTGCATTAGGAGGAACCCAGGGTCAACCGCACCAGCATATGGTCTCACAAGGGGGTCTGAGGATCTCATCTCGGTACCTAATGGCAGTCAGGCTACCTCTGGCGAGCACATAGAGGGCTGTGCGGCCCTCCAAAGAAATGCCACCCACACCATTTACTGACCCACTGCCCAAACCAGTCATGCTGAAGGATGTTGCAGGCAGCAGATCGCTCTCATGGCGTCGTCTCCAGACTCTGTCATGTCTGTCACATGTCCTCAGTGTGAACCTGCTTTCATCTGTGAAGAGCATGCACATTTGTGGCCTGCTGGAGATCATTTTGCAGGGCTCTGGCAGTGCTCCTCCTGTTCCTCCTTGCACAAAGGCAGAGGTAACAGTCCTAATGCTGGTTTGTTGCCCTCCTACAGCCTTCTCCACGTCTCGTGGTGTACTGGCCTGTCTCCTGGTAGCACCTCCAGCCTCTGGACACTATGCTGACAGACACAGCAAACCTTCTTGCCACAGCTCGCATTGATGTGCCATCATGGATGAGTTGCCCTACCTGAGCCACTTGTGTGGGTTGTAGAGTCCGTCTCGAGTGTGAAAGCACCACCAACATTCAAAAGTGAAAAAACCATCAACCAGAAAGCATAGGTACTGAGAAGTGGTCTGTGGTCCCCACCTGCAGAACCACTCCTTTATTGAGTGTGTCTTGCTAATTGGTAATAATTTCCACCTGTTGTCTATTCCATTTGCACAACAGCATGTGAAATTGATTGTCAATCCATGATGCTTCCTAAGTGGACAGTTTGATTTCACAGAAGTTTGATTTACTTGGAGTTATATTGTGTTGTTTAAGTGTTCCCTTTATTTTTTGAGCAGTGTATTAACCTCCCATGTCTCTGAATGAGGAAGAGTTTCCAAACCAACCGTCCAAACGGACTTGTTACAGACTGTTTTTACAAACTCAGTCCTGCTGATTCAGGTGGCAGTTGTGGACAGTGGAATGAAAAACTATTAAGCCAGCTATTCAACCAAGAGAAAACTGCAACTGTATTAAAGAAGGTACGTTAAAATTAGTTTGATTGTGATTGGTTGTTGGAGATGGATAATTGGGATTATGAAAATTTGGCATTGATAACATTGCCAGTGGTGTTTTATTTTGATAAAGGAATATTTTTAGTTTATTTTCACACATCTTGGGTGATGTTTGAGTCGATAACTCATTGGCTTTTCTCATTGAAAATGCTAAGGCAGCTGTTATTGCACTTTAGCATGGTCTTGTAGCATCTACTAAATTTCGCTTTGGGTGGAAGTAAAATATGTTTCACTCGACACCTTAAAAATTTCATATGCCCTGCCACTAATACTAATTGCCAAGCCTGCTGTGTAGGGCAGGCTGGCAGGCTGTTAGGATATACTGGTAGCACATTGTGAGAGAGGTTAGATTGTGGTAGTGAGTGTAATGCATTTTTACTTTTGAAAGAGACGTTATTCCATAGTGTCGAGTTTCATGAGTTTCAGCAAGTGGAATCACTATGGTTAAGCTTGAGTTTGGATACAAGACGGTGTCAATCAAGGTGAAAGCACAGTATGCTTTATACTGTTACAAGAAATGAAATGTAAACTCTAAATAAGTGAGATAATAACTGAACCACATACCTATGTGATGTGCATACTCATGGAGTGTACTGTTTCATTAGAACACTGTGATACAAGCCTTCATGGCAGAGAGATGGTGGCATATGAAAGTAAACTCTCAGAAAGTAAATATATATGCTACACATAGGGTAGGGCTGACATTCACAGTGTACAACATCCAGGGGCAGTGTCTTTGTTTCTGAATCCCTAGTATTGTAAATGTGGTACATCTAGACATTACTTAGCTTGTTAGCTTCTCTGTGACATGCCTTTGACACTAGTTGTCTGGATATCATAACACAGTAAGATGGGAAATACACTCACTGAGGACTTGATAGGAACACTATACTAATAATGGATATGGTCTGCCTTTACTCTGAAAACATTGCAGTTCTTTGTGGCATGGTTTCCACAAGATGTTGGAAACATTCCTTTGAGATTCTTTCCATGTTTACATGATTGCAGTACACAGTTCCTGCAGATTTTTTATGTGCACTTTAGTGCTGCTCAGTAAGTGCTGCTTATTAACCCAAAATCTAGCTTTTATAAAAGATGATGCATATGCCAATATAGAATGACAATAGCCTGCATGATAATATGAAATATGTCTGTGGGAAAAAAAAATCCATTATTGTTATGTCGTTGTTATTGATGTAGTGTGGTCAGAGATTTTATTAACATCAAACCTGCAGGCTTAACTTCAGGCATAAACAATACTTCATTGGAGATGGATCCCGTTGGAACAAGATCTGGTACTTCTCATATTTGGATTGCATGTGTTCCTATACAACCCCCCAAAATGCTGGGATGGTATGGAAAGTGCTAATTAAAATTTTATACAGTGTTCCTAACAATTCCTTTGAGTTTTATTTCATTGCAGACAGTATGATTTCAGTTTTTTTCTGGTCAACTTAATTTCATTTGTTAATAAACATTCTTTCCTGCATTTCAGACGTGCAACACACTCCAAAAAAAGTTGGGACAGGGACAATTTAGGAATAGTAATGACGTATAAAAAACTCTAAATAATGATGTGATTTCAAACAGCTAATATCAACTGGTGAGTATAATCAAGATTTACTACAAAAGAGGTATCTATGAAAGGCTGAGACTTTGAGGAGTAAATGGGCAGAGGTTCACCAGTTTGGTGGCCTAGCGGTTGAGATACTTGGCTTTGAATCAGAAGGTCCAGGGTTCAAACTCCACCTCTGCCAAGCTGCCACTGATGGGTCCTTAACCCACAATTGCTTGGATTTTAAGATTGTATCAGCCGAAAGTTGCACTGGAAAGGGCGTCTGCGAAATGACATAAATGTAAATGTAAAAAATGTAAATATATCAACAGCTATGTAAGAAAATTTTTGAAATGTTTAAAAACAATGTTCCTCAAAGAAAGACTGGAAGGGATTTACATATTTCAGTTGCATGGACATCGCTGGAAAAGATGTCGCCTTGAAGGATGTTTATGTGCTCTAAAATATCAGTGAACTTTTGTGCATTGATGCTGCCATTCCAGAAGTGAAAATGACTTTTGCCAAAGGCACTGACCTGACCCCATACTATAGCAGACCCTGGCTTTTGGATTGTTGCTGATAACAGTCTGGATGGTTCTTTTCTTGTTTGGTATGGAACACACGGCATCCATTTCTTCCAAAAATATGTGGAATCCTGATAGGTCTGATCACAGTATCCATCCTAGATGCCTCCGAGCTCAGAGAAGTCAACGGCACTTCTGGACATAATTAACACAAGGCTACTTTTTTGCACGGTAACGTTTTAAATGGTATTTGTGAATGTAACTCTGTATTGTAGTGCTTTATAAAGGTTTGATAAAATAATCCCCATACCTATGTGGTTCTATCAGCTATTGATGAATGATGGTTCTTGATGTTCTTTCAGTGTCGTCTGAGGAATCAGAGATAACACCTCTTCAGTTTAGGCTTACACTCTTGCCCTTTATTCAATCCTCCAGATTTCTTGAATTGTTTGATGATATTATGCACTGTAGAGTAGGAAATATGTAAATCCCTTCCCGTCTTTTTTGAGGAACATTGTTTTTAAATTTTTTCAATAATTTTCTCACACATTTGTTGACAAACTGGAGATATTCTGCTCATCTTTACTCATCAAAGACTCAGCCTGTTGTGGATACTGCTTTTGTACCAAATCATGATCATAATACCTGTTGACATTACCTGTTTGAAATCACATCATTATTGTGTTTTACCTCATTACTAGTCCTAAATTACCCCCAACCAAACTTTTTGGAATGTGTTTGCAGGTCTGAAATGCAGGAATGTTTATAAACAAATGAAATGAAGTTAACTAGAAAAAACAGTATAACCACAATATATCTTACGTTCATTACTGTTTGCAATGAAATAAAAGTCAAAGGGAATGTAAGGAAAACACTGCAAATATATTTTTTTATTTGCAGTTTTCTGTACCATCCCAACTTTTTCTGATTTGGGGTTGTACATGCACTTATTTATGTGGACTTGGCACCTTCTGCCAGCACCTTTTCATATATTAAAATACAATGAAAATAAGCAATATTCAGTAAGCCAAATTGAATTAAATGACACTTATTTGTGTGTAAACCTCTTTCCCAAAAACCCAAAATGACTCATTTTCTTTGATGTATGTGCCTGCAGTCCTAGTGTATTAGATTATCAGTCACATTTTGCATGGCTCACCCCTCAGAGTGCTAATGGGAGGTGTGAAGTTTAGAGAACTGTGTGAAAAAAAGGACAGCCGATAGTTAGACAATGTAAGTAAGTCTTTTTCACTGTTAAAATATTCTGTTGTGAAAGCTATTGTATTAGTTGGAGCACTGTTGTGTGTGTACATTCCAGGTGTGTTTTACTCTGTCTGCTTGCCGGATCACCCCACACTCAGTGTTCCTCTAACTTGTGTATAAAAAAAATTAAGCACTGGGAATAACTAAAACAAATCAATCCTAAATTGCCTTAATGCCATTTAGAATTTTCTCTTTTTTTACTGACGTAGTACATTTATTGCATGTTAAGATTAGTAAAGTCAGTAAAATTAAACTTACAGTAATATATATATATATACACACAGCCATATTGTTTTACAAATGATTCAAATATGAAAGTTTTAACAAGACAATTTTTTTTAACAACACAAATACTTTTGCTTAGACCATTATTTGACATTTTCTAAAATAACTTTGTTTCACTTCAGTATGTCTCGGTAAGCTTTTTTCCTTTTCCCTCCCCTACATTTTGACAAATGATGCCTGTCTGTCTGTCGGAAGTGCACTAATTGAGTCCTGTTTAAATCATTAGCTGGCAAAGCAAGCCTGAAGTCCCTGTGGTACCGAATAAATTACTTGTAGCATATTACTGCTCTTACAGACTTGTCCCAGAACAGAAGTATTGCTGCTGGGCCATCAATGTCTCATCAGAAGAACGGAGTGTTGAATCTCTGCTTTTATTATCTCAATCATTCGCAACAGGGTTGTGCATTTCCCTGCTTCTAAATCAGAATAAACTTTGAATCTTAACTAATATCTAACTAGACATATGAATATGCTTCCGCAGGAAAATTTTTATAATAATTTACATTTATCTCAGTCGTGGTGTACATCGGTATACAGTACAATAACTCTAAGTATATTTATTTCCTGTTTGTTTCTAAGCTACTTGGTGGTCTAACTGCTGTTGTTGTGGTTGCCATTGTTGACACTTGATATTTGTAAGGATTCTACCAATTTATTTGCAAGCTTTGCATTTACTCTAAAATGAAGTTCACTTCCTAGCTGGGCAGGAAATCACAATGGGTAGAGTAGAGTATTGCTACATTGTGTAAATGGCTCATTAGTATTAAATGATGGGCTTTACTGAGGTTTAAACTTAAATGCAGTAGGGCTCGTGGTCTATCAGGCTAATCATGTGTAATGTATTTCTGGAAGTTAGCATGTTACAGAAGCTGCCTCTTTGCTCAACAAAGACAAGGGAATTCTACTGTGTGGAAGTACAATGGGAAGTACACTAAGGAAGTGGCAATGAGGATGGACCATTTCATAATAAACACACACACTTGGCTGTTATTTTTGACCTATTCCAAAAACTAAACAGTCAGTGCATGGACTTGATGCACTTACTAATCTGATTAATGATAATATTTCTGCAGTTAAACCGATTATTCCAGTGTCATGTATACAGCATACTCTGATCTAGAAATCAGATTAAGGGAAATCCGATAAAGAGAGCTAGTTTTTACCCCAGTAGTCGAAGTACTTGTAGCAGCCTGTATACCATTAACTCGAATATAATCGATGTTTTTTTATTTCCCCCACGATTGGCAGGTCCACTTATTCTAAAGACGTGGATATGTTTGGCCACTTATCCATTGACTTTCGGAGAGTTTTTTCCAGGCAACCCCAGAATTAAAAATGCCACGGAATTGAAGGAAGCAAAAATGCCAAATCGAACACTTTATGGAGACTCTGAAACGCAGTATATACACAAGGAAATTTTTTTTTATATAAAGTTTGAAGTTTATGTCACATATTTCTATGAGAGTATTGGCTGGTTGCAAAGTAGAAATCCGATTATTGCCTGAGTCATGTAAACCCGGAGGTTTTCCCATTATCCAATTTCTCAAGTGCATGTATACTCGCTGAACCAGATTACTGACAAATCTGATTTTCTGCAGTTATAGGATTATTAAGTGCATGTAAATGCACTCAGTGTTTCAGGAGGATCCCTGTCCTTGCTGCTTCCCATTACAGATGTCGCTCCTTGCATAGCCATAACCTCAAAAACCGCCTACATCTGCTACTGAGGCTGGTAGCTGGTAGCTGGTGCTCTCTGGAACTGTCACACAGTTGTACACAAAGCTGACTTTATCCCTGCCTATGCCACTAGCCCATCCCTTTGCTTCTTGGATCTTACTGAGACTTGGAGTCCCTCAAAAAACATAGCAATTCATACACTTGGAACTTGGGGAAACCTGTCTGCTTATTTCCATTCTTTGTGCCTGAACATCACATATCCTCTTTTGAATTTCATGCTGTTACTATGCTTAGCCCTTAGAAACTTAATACCATGGTCTGATGTCCCTGAATCACTTGACAACTTTATGGGTGAGCTTGATTTTCTCCTTGGCTCAGGTCCAGAAGATGGCAGTCCTCTGGTTCTACTGGGTGACCTCGACGTCCCTACTGATGGCATTATGTGGTTAACCACCATTTTGACGCTTTTGACCTAACACCATCAACACTAACTCACCGAGTTGGAAATACCCTTGATGTCATTTCATCCAGAACTCTACCATGTACAACCTTACAGTAACTATTTCTAATCACTTTTTTTATCTTTTCTCCATCCCCTATTAACACCACTTTCTTTGCTTTACTTGAAGTGGCAGTCAAAAGATAGTTGAAAACTCTCTCATTCTTTATTCTCATTTACTGTACTCTCATTTTCAGATTCCTTCTCGGCACTTCCTTCTTGCACTGCTGACACACTCTGCAAAAAGATTTCTAATTCTGTGGACTCATTCTGTCCGCTCATTTCCCTGCCAGCAAAACCAGTGTAATCTAAGGCCCTGGCTGACTGATACTCTGCAATCTCATAGATCAACCCTTTGCAGTGCTGACAGAAAATGGAGAAATAACAACTAACAGCCAGATCTGAAAGCATAGCAAACACCACTTACCACTGTTCTCCTGTCACCTTTCTTTCAAAATTTGCTTCTGCATATCAAATCCAAGAACTCATTCTCATTGGTTGACATTCAAAACATTCAAACTACTCCCTGAGGATAAAGTGGTGGCACTAATGACCACAAATCATCCTACAATCTGCATGCTCAGTAACATAGTTATGCATGCTAAGTAACTCAGTAACATCCACACTTATCCGGGCAATTACAAAAACGTATTTAGTCAGCCACTGATTGTTCAGCCACTGATTTCTAAGTTCTCCTACTTAAAAAGATGAGACAGGTGTGTAATTTTCATCATAGGTACACTTCAACTATGAGAGACAAAATGGAAAAAAAATTAAAATAAATCAGGAAATCACATTGTAGGAGTTTTAAAGAATTTAATTGTGAATCATGGTGGAAAATAAGTATTTGGTCAGCCAAAAACAGGCAAGATTTCTGGCTCTCACAGACCTGTAACTTCTCTTCTGTCCTCCACTCGTTACCTGAATTAATGGCACCCGTTTGACCTCGTTATCTGTATAAAAAACACCTGTCCACAGGCTCAAACAGTAAGACTCCAAACTCAACCATGGCCAAGACCAAAGAGCGGTCGAAGGACACCAGGAAGAAAATTGTAGACCTGCTGGGAAAAATTGTAGACACCAGGATGGGAGGAGTGAATCTACAATAGGCAAGCTGGTTGGTGTGAATAAATCAACTGTGGGAGCAATTGTAAGACATACAAGACCATTGATAATCTCCCTTGATCTGGGGCTCCACGCAAGATCTCATCCCATGGGGTCAAAATGATCATGAGAATGGTGAGCAAAAATCCCAGAACTACACAGAGGGACCTGAGGAATGACCTGCAGAGAGCTGGGACCAAAGTAACAAAGGCTACCATCAGTAATACACTATGCCGAGAGTCCCTCTGCTTAAGCCAGTACATGTCCAGACCCGCCTGAAGTTTGCCAGAGAACATATGGATGATCCAGAAGAGGTTTGGGAGAATAGCATGTGTTCAGATGACACCAAAATAGAACTTTTTGGTAAAAACTCAACTCGACGTGTTTAGAGGAAGAAGAATGCTGAGTTGCATCCCAAGAACACCATACCAACTGTGAAGCATGGGGGTGGAAACATCATGCTTTGGGGCTGCAAAGGGACAAGGACGACTGATCCGTGTTCAGGGAAGAATGAACGGGGCCGTGTATCGTGAGATTTTAAGCCGAAACCTCTTGCCATCAGTGAGAGCATTGAAGATGGAACGTGGCTGGGTCTTCCAGCATGCCAATGATCCCAAAGACACCCTTCAGGCAACGCAGGAGTGGCTCCGTAAAGAGCATTTCAAGGTCCTGTAGTGGCCTAGCCAGTCTCCATACCTCAACCCCATAGAAATGTTTTGGAGGGAGTTGGAAGTCCATGTTGCCCAGCGACAGCCCCAAAACATCACTGCTCTAGAGGAGATCTGCATGGAGGAATGGGCCAAAATACCAGCTACAGTGTGTGCGAACCTGGTGAAGAATTACAGGAAACGTTTGACTTCTGTCATTGCCAACAAAGGTTATGTTACAAAGTATTGATTTGAACTTTTGTTATTGACCAAATACTTATTTTCCACCATCATTTACAATTAATGTGATTTCCTGGATTTTTTAAAATAATTTTGTTCCTCATAGTTGAAAATTAGACCTCTCTCGTCTTTCTAAGTAGGAGAACTTGCACAATCAGTGGCTGACTAAATACTTTTTTGCCCCACTGTACAACAGCAGTGATCAGCAGATCACCATAACTTCAACAAAACTTGAGTTACACCTCAACTGACAATACCATCACTCAGCCCAGCTAATATTTCCATCTACAAACCTGTTTTCCTTCTTGCATTTCTGTCCAAAATGATCAAATGTACTGGACTTGGGAGAGTTGTCCTCATTTCTTTAAAAGTCTCATCCTTCTGAATCTGTCTGCTGAATTTGACACTATGAATCATTGGATTGTCATCTCAACTGTGGCAGAATCTGGACCTTGGACTCTCAGGTTTGGACCTCGTGTTACCTCTGCCTCTGCATTGGACTCGTGTTAGGTTAATCGGTTGCTATAAATTGCCACCAGTATGAATGTGTCTGACTAGTATTAATATAACATTTACTCTGTCATGAACAGCCATTCAAGCTGATGTGATGTTAAACAAACAAACATCTCCATTCTACCTAACTTGGACATTGAGGCCCATGTGATTGCCTGGTTCTTGACATACTTGCAAGATCAATCCTACCAGGTAGTGCAGTGAAGTTCATTTTCATCTCCTCATAGGATTAGTACAGGAGTTAGTTAGGGATCAGTTATTTGTCTACTCCTGTGCTCCATGTACACTAAATAACTGGGCTCAGTGATTAGATCCCTGGGCCTTTCATATCAGTGCTATGCAGATGATACTCATCTTTACTTTTCATTCTCTCCATCCAGTTTCAAAACATGTTACTAGTATCTGACTGCCTTTCTGATATCTCTTCCTGGATGGCAAAACACCATGTAAAACTCAATCTGGACAAGCCAGAACTGATCTTCCTCCCAGCAAAGAACTTTCTGACAATGGATCTCTCAATCAAAACAGATGGTATCACTGTCCATACAGTCCACAGAGAGAAGAATCTTGGTTTTGGACAACAACCTCAATTTTCATAGCCACATCACATTAACCACCAGGTATTGCAGATTTCTTCTGCACAGCATCAGAGAAAAATTATTCTTTCCTGATCAGAGAAGCTCAGATCCTTATACAGACTCTTCTCATTTCTAGATTTGCTGGTCTGACAGTGTGTTCCATGGCTCCACTGCAGATCACTGAGAGTATGATATGATGCAGCCTGTCTGCTTCACAATCTGTCAATGTTTTCTCATGTCACCCCTCTACCGAGATCATTTAAAACTGTTGTCCTTGCCTTTTTGGTCTCAAAAGCTTAAACATCCGCAGGCTATCTCAGGTCTACAGCTTCAGGGCATAAGGTCACATCACAATGTTTCACCGTCCTGGCTTCTCATTGGTGGAATGAGCTTCCCACATCAGTCAAAGCACTCATTGTCTTTCTCTTCCTTCAGTAGAAGTATGAAGACTAACCTCTTCAAACTGTAGCTAGGATAACAGCTGCTCTATTCTTGGCACTGTTGATGTACCTGCTCTTTGTATGTATTTTTGTAAACTTCTCTTCAAATTCTTGGTATTTATCTTTTATATGTACAGTGTTGCAAAAAGTATTTAGTCAGCCACTGATTGAGCAAGTTCTCCTACTTAGAAAGATGAGAGAGGTCTGTAATTTTCATCATAGGTGCACTTTAACTATGAGAGACAAAATGAGAAAAAAAATCCAGGAAATCACATTGTAGGATTTTTAAAGAATTTAATTGTAATTTATGGTGGAAAATACGTATTTGGTCAATAACAAAAATTCAACTCAGTACTTTGTAAAATAACCTTTGTTTGGCAATTACAGCGGTCAAACGTTTCCTGTAAGTCTTCACCAGGTTTGCACACACTAGCTAGTATTTTGGCCCATTCTCCTGGGCAACACGGGCTTTCAACTTCCTCCACAAATTTTCTATGGGGTTGAGGTCTGGAGACTGGCTAGGCCACTCCAGGACCTTGAAATGCTTTTTACGGAGCCACTCCTTCGTTGCCTGAGCGGTGTGTTTGGAATCATTGTCATGCTGGAAGACCCAGCCATGTTCCATCTTCAATGCTGTCACTGATGGAAGGAGGTTTTGGCTTAAAATCTCACGATACATGGCCCCGTTTATTCTTCCCTTAACACGGATCAGTCGTCCTGTACCCTTTGCAGAAAAACAGCCCCAAAGCATGA